>JAJPUD010006828.1:0-70686 GCA_023553655.1 Myrmecobius fasciatus
GGCCTCAGTTCAAGTTCCACTTCCTCCATAAAGTCTTTCCTGATTTTCTCCACCTCCAGTTGTTAATGGTCTCTCCCTCTCAAATAGCTTCATATTTCATTATCTAGGTATGTCTATCATTTCTGTCTTAATGTAGCAGAGTCTAATATAGTTCTCAACTTATAGTATTTGATAAAATTGAATTAAAATTTTCTCCTTAAATAAATCTGCCTTCATTGTAGGGATGGGGTCTGGGAGGAATGTATCCTGTATCTCACACATATCCAGAACCTAGCACAGTGCCCTGCACATAATAAGTATTTAATACTTTTTTTTTAATGAAATTGTTGAACAGATGTTAAGCACAGTCTATAATAGATGTTTAAAAAAAACATTTCTTGAAGGAATAAACAAATGAGGGAATTTGATATTACAAAGGAAAAAGGTTGCAAAGAAATGGGTATTTTGTTTATTTGAAGGAATATCAGTTTCCTGGCTAGAATTATCCTTAGGCAGAATAGGTGATGGCCTACACCTTATGATCTGAGGGGCCTAAGGAAGACCCTTGTGTCTCAAAATAGTTTTTTAATTGGCCTGTTGCTAGCATCTGAAATTCCACCATTGGTAAGTAATTCATTCCTCTGGGTTAAGTAACTGCTCTGCTGTGGTCCCCATTTAAAAGTCTCTTGGGGGCGGGGGAAGGAGGAATGATATGTTAACTCACTCACTGCTATCTAGAATGGCTTTCCTCTTTGACAGGAAGACTGAGGATAGCAGAAGAGCACTGGATGTTAAGAAAGGGGCATGGTACTGGGAGACTATAAAAAGGAAAGGGAAGAGGTTCAAATTTCAGCTCCATCATGGTTGTCCTGAGACCTCCTGAAACAATTGGGTTAAATGGAGGGGAAGTTGCACAAAGGAAAAGATTGGGCAAAAGACAAAGTTCTCACTCAGTCCACATGCTCTTTGGTGCAAGAATTGAATATGGAAAAAAAAATGCAGCTGTGTGGATTAAATGCCAGTTGTGGGAAGGCTGGAAGGAGCGCCTCATTCCTCTGAGCAGGATGTTGCTAAATTTTTCCGCTACCAAGAAACAACTCGTTGACACTGTCTTTGATAATCACGCCAGGCATCACACGTACAACACATATTTTGCTTGACATTCAATTAGAATAAGAATTCCTCTCTCTACACACACCACTTGACTCCCTGTGCTTCAGGGTGGCTTTGAGCTTGGGATAAGACATCAGGAAGGCACTCTCAGGGATCAGAGGATTGACCTCAAAGACCATCTAGTCCAATCCCCTCATTTTACAAATGAGGAAACTAGCAAGAAACAATGATTTGCCCAGATTACCCTAATAATACATGTCAGATTTAAATTCAAGTCTTCTAATTCCAGATCCAGAGTCATTTCTATTTCTTTAACCTGTCTCTTCACAATAGAAAACTGTCATTCTGTGGCACAGGGAAACTCTCTATGTGACTGAGAGTATATAATGCTGAGGATGATCTGAACACCATTCTGCCACCAAGCAGCTGGGTTGCCCTATTTTCCACACCTGTATGGGCTTTAGATACCACCTGTGGCAAGGGCCTACCTCATAAGGTGTGTGTTATCATGAATCCAGATCTGAAATGGATCTTAGGGATCATCTAGTCTAACCCCTTCTTTTCATAAATGAAGAAGCTGAGGGTCAGGGAAGCTTATATACTTGTCCAAGGATATCCTTGTAATAAGTATCTGAAGTGAGATTTGAGCTTAGACCCTCTAACTCAAGAGCTGTTTCAAAGCTGAGACTAGAACTATAAAGTTCTATAATCCCAAGAATATGAAGAAATCTTACCACAAAAGAAATCTCTCTCCAATTTCCCAGAGAATTTAGCCTCTAGACCTATAATGGCAGAAAGTTCTTTATCCATAGAAGCAAAATGCTCTCATTATTAGGAAAGTTTTATTTGTATAGCATTTCAAAGTATGAAAAATGCTTATCTAATTTAACCCTTATACTAACCCTCTGAGGGAAATGCTATATTATTCCCATTTTACAGATGAGGAAATCAAGGTACACAGAACATAAATGACATGTCCAAGGTCATATAACTTAATGTTTGAGTTGGGATTCAAATCCAGGTTTTCATGACTCCAAGTCCGGTGCCCTGTTTCCTATGTAAAAGAGGAAGCAGTGTGGAATAGTTGATAGAATGCTAGACTTTGTGGTCTAGAAGACCTGGATTCAAATCTTACCTTAGACACTTACTAGCTTTTTACATTGAGAAAGTTGCTGAATTTCAGTATCTTCATCTGTAAAAGGAGGCAATTGAACTCAATGATTTTCTAGGTCCTTGTCAACTCTAAATCTGTGATTCTGTGAGAAAGTGCTTAGTAAACTCCATAATACTACATGAGAATCAGCTATCTTTCATATCCTTTTTCTTGCCTGACTCACAGGGATATTATGAGGATTAACTAAGAATATTGGATGGGAACTTATTATTAAAAGAGGAAAGTTATATGCAAAAGTAAGTTATTATCTCTATTTACTAGTTCTGTGCCCTAGGCAAACCATGGGTGGTGAAAGATGGAAAAACAGACCTCTGTTGCCTCATTTGTAAAATAGAGCTAATATTTGCATTACCTACCTCCCAGGTAATCTGTGAAGATCAAATCTGATATAGTAAGTAAAGTGTTCTTTAAATGGTAAAAACAAAACAAAACAAAACAAAAATTCTATAAATAAGTATAAGCTGTTATTATTACTTTAAGACTTCAGTGGCTGGCATGAACGTCATTAGATGTCATCCCTCTCCTGGCAGAAATGGAAACTCATCATTTCTTGTCATCCCCATTATTATTATCATTACATGCAACTGAGCACTTAATAAACAATGTTGATGAGGAAGAGAAGAGGATAATGCTGACAGTTCATAAATAGTGTTGTCTGGACCCAAAACCTCCAAAAAATTCAAAGCACTTGAGAGTTATGTGAGGAAAAACAGAAAATCCCCATTTTCAAGGGCAGCAGGAAGAGAAGTGGTCATACAACTCAGGGGAAGGGATAGGTTTCTTAATGGGAAAAAAACTAAAAAGGACTGCTTATTTTCTGAACAAAAGGAATCATCCATCTGCCAAACTTTCATTTTAAAAAGAAAGATTCCCCTAGGGAATTTAAATGTTTATATACAGATCCCTAATTACTTAGCAAAGAAAATGGTACCAGAGAAACTCAAGTTTTAATTATGGTTAGAAGCCTGTTCTAGGTGAAAGTGATCATAGGATTTAGAGCAGGAGAGGAATGACCTTATAGATCCTTTAGTTAAACTAATCCTCTCATCTAACAACTGGGGAAACAGAGGTCCAAGGGTGATGATGATGATGATGCTGTTGATAGTGGTGGTAGTGATGATGATGATAGTGATGAAGAAACCAATAATATGACTATACTTAGAGATACTCTTATTTTATATACCCTTCCTTAACACACATTGATTGATTGATTGACTGATTGATATCAGTCAAGTGTCTCAGTGTATACTATGATCCCTCACCAGTATTCTCATTAGAAAAAAGATGCCAAGTAGAAGGACAATACTTAATCCAGCAGAGTCAATCAGGTCAGCTATAACAGATTCTAGAAATAAATTAGGAAGGAGGGCAGCTAGATGGCAAAGTGGATAGAGCACCAGCCCTGGAGTGAGGAGGACCTGAGTTCAGATTTGCCTCGGATACTTGACACTTACTAGCTATATGATCCTAGTCAAGTCACTTAAACCCAATTGCCTCTCAAAAAAAAATAATAATAATAATAGAAATAATTAGGATCATATATTTAGATCTTGGAGGAACCTGAAATATCATTTAGAACAAAATTTATTATAGATGAAGAAGTTGAGACCCAGAAGGGGAAGTTATTCAAGGTCATACAAGGTCCTATGATGTGGCAGGAATTGAACCCACGGTCGATTTCTCCAAATTCAATGCTTTTCCCACCACGGTAGTTAAAGAAAATTATTCTGTTCTTTTTGGGGGAATGGGAAGATGACTGCATTATTTTCTGGCCTTGACAAGTACCTAGGCTGTCACTTGCTCACACCTGGTCAATGGACATTTTGCTCCTCCGTAGGACTACCATTTAGCTTTCCCTGACTAAGGGTAGGAGAGATTAGAGAGAAATTGTTTTCTTTCCCAGGAGAGCCTCTGGCTTCTGTCTGGCTTACATTCTGCCTAGTAAAACTCTGAGCCTTGGAGCTGAGTGGGTGGCCTTGGGCCACAGAGTCTCAGATAATCATAGAATCCTAGAATTTGAGGGCTAAAAGGAACTTTAGGGATCATCAAACCTATCCTCTGCTTTCCCAGGGTTAGAGACTGATGAGCTGAGGCAGATGTTAGGAAGGGGTAAGCAGGTGTTCTCCAAGGCCCAGGGCAGCCAAAAGGGAGGAGTTGTTAGCCAAGATCATTTCCTCAGCTCTCCCAGAGTATGGTTTTAGGATCTGTCAACAGCCTTCATAAAAGGAAACTGTGCCCATTAAATCCAACCCAAGGGAAGACAAGCGCCAACATGCAGAGAGCTGAGAGCCCCCCACCCCCACATCCCAATCAACCTTGTTCTGGCATCCCAAGTGATGGTTCTCTCTAAGGAAAGAGACCTAAGTTATGGAGACTGAACTCTTTTTTCCTAAATCTTCCTGACTTAAATTATGTTCCTTTTCAAGATCCAAATATGATAAAGGAACATTTTTTTAAATGTTCTTAAGTAACTCCAGCTTATCTTCTTTAGAACCATGGTGCCTAATAAGTGAACAAAATTACTAAACACTTGTTGAATTAGTGAGGTAATCTCTCTCCTTCAAACCAATAACTATTTATAGACTATATGTGCATTGCCTTATTCCAAATCTCTTACACATACATTGACCCCAAACTCTGTCCCCAAATGAAGTTATCACATTCAAGTGGATCCATGATCTCTTCAATGGAATATTGTCTCCAACAATGCATAATGCAATCTATCTATGTCTGCCTATCCTGTGCGACTCTTGTCCACGTCTTCCCACAAATTCACCAAAAGATCCACCTAACATGCCAAAGACTTTCCTTAGTTCCTGCTGTTAATCAAAAGGATGGAGCATGAAGACTGTCCATAGATGATTAGTCTTTGCCTTGGACTCATAATTACCCCCATCTTCTTTTTCCCTAATATATTTTTTTTGCTGTCTTTTATATTATTCCTTCATAATTCCTTATTTGCTATGAGTTACACCCTGCTCATAATCACCATGTGGTTCCTCATTGTCCTTTGGTTAATCATGAATTCTAATGCTTCAGAGACTTATAAGTGGTTGGTGATTCTTAGTCATATAATATCAATATAGAGATATCACAGTTCAACATCTATTTTCAATGTCAGGGATTGGGAAATGAATTGGCACATGTTCTGGGTATATATTTACATTTACTGATGAATAAGTTCTTTAGTTTGGCCACTGAACTGCATGTCATTGTCTGAAAAAAGGCATTTTACAAACTGACTTACATACATACTGAATTTTCCTAGGTAGGTAAGTCATACTCATTTGAGTGATTATGGATGTCAACCAGGATGTTCTGAAACTTGATGTCATCAGTACAATGTCATCCACAAACAATAACATCTGGAAAACTTAACTATCCATAAGGAATCCCACTTTGACTTTAATTCTAGGTCAAAGTATCTTTTTTTTTTTTTTTTTGCAATGTTCAAAGTCACCAAAGCCTTGTCTCATCTGAGTATCTTTGACACACTTTTTTTTCTGGCAGAAATAATGACCTAGAAAGATTACCCACTAACCTCCGGTGTCAATATGGGGCAAGGAGGATTGAGTCAAGGAGAGTAAGTCTTAGCTTTGCAAATCCCATCTTTTTTGTTTCCTTTGCACATGTCCCCTGTGATCATCTCTAGATTTTGCAAGCCTGTCCACCAACAAGAAACCAGAGGTTTTAGCCATTGGTACAGTTGGAATCTCCTATTACTTTCAAATCCCTCTGCCTTCCACAGAGCTGCTTGGGTCAAATCAGCTGGGTCAAAGTTGCATGGTATCCACTCCCAAGAGTCTTCTCATTGGATTTCTAAATTTGAGTAACTACTGCCTATGTGGAGAGAGTCTTTGAGGAGCTGCATCCCACCTCTGTCTGTCTTCCCTCATCTCTGCCCCTTTGGCCCCCCATCAGCATCCATCCCCATCATCTATCCTCCATGCAGAATTTTGCCCTGGGGCTATGAAGCTCTTGGCAGGCACCCACTCCAAACTGATAAAAAAAAAAAGAAGGAAAAAACCCTTACCCACTGCCAACAACTGGGACTGTGCCAAGTTATGCTGGTTGCAACTGTACAGAAGGCCAGGCTGAGGTGGAGATCTGCCTGGGTATATTATAAAAGGCCCTGGTTTTCTTGAGGGTTGGGATGAAAACAAGGGAGAAGAGACCTTGCTCTTTCTTCTGCTCCCTGACACTGGCGGAATCCCCTGTCTCCCCAGGGGTCTGCATCATCTGGGCTGGTGGGCATCTCCATCTGAGGCCTCATTTTTTATGGTTCAACAACCTGGCGTCACGGTATGGTTTCAGAACCAGGCAGGCAGGCAAGTGGTTTGGAAGAGGAAGATTTCCTGAACAGCAATAGCTCCAATATTGGCCAAATTCCAGTTGGGTGTGAGAGTTATTTGGTTGTTTTGTTTAATTTTATTTTTTCATTTAATAACTCTGTCTTAAAACAATATATATTGGAGAACTTTGTGCAAGAGCCAGCAAGAAGAGGGATTCCAGGTCTGGGCTTGGACTATGTCACAATGACATACCAGATCCTCTGTGTGGGCACCAATTTTTAATGCCATTTTATCTCAATGTGGATAGAGCCAACCACTTACCAGTATTGAGCTTCAGTTTCTTCACTAGTATCCCTATCTCTTCCTATATAATTAAGAGCTAAAAGGATCCCGAAAGAGAATTTAGTCTAAACTCATTTTTTCATGGGAAATAGCACTAAGAGAATTCACCCAAGATCACACAAATTAATGGCACACAAGGACCCTGTCTTCTGAATCCAAGAATGAATGCTTTTACCAAGGCCATCATAATCAATTTCTTTTTTTGCCAGAGAGGTAAAAGATAAAGGAAGTTTGACATTATGATTCTATCAGTATTAGAACCTATGGTCTATAAACTCCCCTCACCAACACAAATTAGTTGCTAGTCTATACTTTATAGTTTTAAAGAGTTATTTGAGGGACACTGAGAGGTTAGGGATTGTTTGACAGCAACACGATCTGAGTTAAAGTCTTGCCTACAATCCATACTAGTGCCTTCATTTACAAGGATCTACCCGAGCTTCTGCTTGGGATATAAAGTGCTCCTAGACAAAGAAAATCAGAGCTTAATCATAGCAAATCTTTGATTAACTGGAATATTGAGGAAATAGAATTACTTCCTAAGAATTAAACAGGAAAAAGACCCTTTTCATTTAAAGTGATGTTGCAGATGTATCTAAACTTTCAACATACTGCTCTGCGTTGGTTAAGTCAAATTGAGAGACAAATTTGTGGATGTTCCATGAAAAGAGACACGAGCCAAGAAACCTGAATTCTAGCACAAGTTTTGCTGCTAATCAGCTGAGGGGTGTCAGGAAGATCTCATCTCCTTCTCTGAAGAAATTACTGCTAAGCACACTGTGTCTATGACTTACAAATATTATTGAACTTGAGACTCAAAACAACCCTGAGAGGGAGGTGCTATGATTCTTCCTATTTTATACTTGAGGAAATTGAGGCAGAAACTTAAGGTCACACAGCTAGTATCTGATGCTGGATTTGAACTTAGTTCTTCTTGACTTCAAGTCAAACCCTCAATCCACTTAGCCACCTGAAAAGGGGATCACTATTCTATCTAGCTTTAAATCTCTATGATTCAATGACTCCTGCCCCAGGGTCATCCTTCAGTATATCAATACTTATTGACTGAGGCTGAAACTGGAGATAGAAAAGGTGGAGGAGATGTAATAAATGAAGATGAGAGCAGGATACACCCCAGAAGTTACCTCTGCTTTTTTTTCCCCGTTTCTGAGAGCTTTTCAGTCTTTAATAAGATTTTTTCTCCTCACATGTGCCCTGTGTTTTCCCGTCTGTATCTTTGCTTCCTATGCTTAGAATACCCTCTTCCTCCCCCTCCACAAGATGAATCTTACTACCCTTTAAAGCTCAAATGACACCTCCTCCCCAATCTGCCCTGTCCTTCCTGCACCCTCACTCAGATATCACATACCACTCTATTTGTACCTCCCTAATGCACTTATCATGTAATGTTTTGTATTATAATTGTGTCTATAAGAGGTAGCAAGGCGTAATGGATAAAGAAGCTGGCTCCTCAGAGCCAGGAAGCCCTAAGATCCACTTCTGACTCTGACATAGACAGTCTGGGTATGCCCTGAGCACTGCAGTTCACTGGTATCAAACTCACACAGAAGTGGGGGGCCACTGAACCATGCAAGGGGATTCTTGTGGATCGCAGACTCATATAGTTTTAAAATATAATATTATCTACATTTTACTGTATTTGTATTTATTTTATTAATTATTTCCCAATGACATTTGAATCTGCTTTGGTCCCACCTGTTGTGGAGTTGTTGTGGGCCCCACCTGTTGCATACTTTTCTATTGGATACTAGATAATAGGGCTAATGAGAACCAATAAGATGAATAAGTAAGTGACCTGCAGCAATAATGACTGTTAATCATACTGCTAGGGTTAATGGTTGGACAAATAAGCTAATTGTTCCAATAATAACAATTGTTTCAATGATAATAATTAGAGGAATTAGAGAAGCAGGTGTTCCTTGGGATAGAAAATATGCTAAAGACATTTTCAGTTTATTTTGGAATCTCTATTATTGTTATTCAGAATAGAATGGCTAGAAAAACTCTAAAACTATAAGTTGTAAAGAGGGCATTTGGGAGTTCCCTATTCCAATGAAATCACAGGTCAAATTCCCATCCCCAGGACCATATATAGGTCCTGTTCACCCTACTAGGTTGTAAATGCCAGGAATACAAGAATCTATTCTTATTTATCTCCCTCAGAACCTAGCAAGTGCATACAGCAGGCACTTAATAGATGTTACTGAATTGTTAAATGGGAAAAGGAGTGACATCTCCTCTCTCCCATCACTAAGGGCTCTACAATCCAGAGAGATTTACAAATCCAGTCCAGATATGTATGATATGAGGTATAATTCAATACTATTTCAGAAAGTTGGAAGCTTTCCAATATGTCAAATCTTCATTTAATCTTGACTTTGTGATTCAGAAGGGAAGAAGGGATAGAGATGGATATTCTATAGTACATCCATGGGACACTATCTCAAATTATTGCTGAGGGCTTTCAAGGCTCCTAAAATGAACAAAACATTACCAAAGTGTATGAAGTATCAGCCTCCACTTATCCCCTAACCCCCAACACTGATAGAGGTACATTTTATTTAAGGATATAACATGAATTAATGGCAATTCAGTGGCCTAGTTTGGAAACTGAAGTCAGAAGAACCTGAGTTCAAATCCAGTCTCAGACATTTAGTAGTTGTATGATCCTGGGCAAGTCATTTAACCCTATCTGCTTCAGTTTTCTCATCTGTAAAATTAGCTGGAAAAGGAAATAGCAAACCACTCCAGTACTACCCTTGTCAAGAGAACCCCAAATGGGGTCTTGAAGAGTTGGACATGACTAAAACTAATGAACAACAAAAAGATGAATTAATAGATCTAGTCATTGCTGGACTAAATTCAGGTCAGCTAACTTGTAGTCTCAGCACTGCTCCAAGCTGACTGTATAAACCTAGGAAATTTATGAAATTATTTATTTAGAGCTTGAAATGACTTTTGAACTTCTTCATTTTAGACAAAGAAACAAATCCAGAGTTAAAAGACTTGCTCAAGATCTCAAAGGTAGTGAGTAGGAAAAGCAGAATTTAAACCTAGGTCCTGCTTACTACAAAATCCATAAATTTTTCATTTCACAAAGGAGTGTCTATATTTTGTTTCTTTTCATTATTGGAACTGATGGGTTATGCTTTCTTGATTCTGCTTTCTTCTTCCTGGATTAATTCCTACAAATCTTCAAAAGTTGCTCTGAATTCTCCCCATTCCATCAGTTTTGCAGTATAATCTGGGCCTCTGTTTCCTTATCTGTAAAGTCAGAAAGTTGGATGAAATAACCTCCCAACTCACAGACTTTTTAAGATATTTTAAGGTAACAGTGATCATAGTTCTTAGCACAGCCACTTCTACTGAAAGTACCACCATCCTCTCCATCCACTGTGCTCATAACCAAAGAAGCCATCTTTGATTTCTCCCTCTTCATTTTACACATTCAATCACAGCAGCATTGTATTTAGAACAAGAAGGGGACCTTGTAGCTCAATACCCTTATTTTACATTTGAGTTCACTCAAATTCAGAGAAGCTAAGTAAGTCATCAGTTCCACAAAGTTTCTGTAGATTCTGTCTCATTAATATCTTTCACATCTATACTTTCTCTACATACTTCAATAACTATAGTTTGGGTCCTTACTTTTTTTCATTTGGATTATTATCATAGCTTCCTAATTTGCCTCCCTGCCTCTCATCCCTTTCTTCTACAATAATCTGTCACCCAGTCATCCAAGTTATCTTCCTAATTCACAATATGATCATGTCTCTCTAGTCAAAACACTTCTGTTGACTGTCCATATGAATAAACTCCTTATCCTATCATTCAAGGTCCTCTGCCATCTTTTCTTGTTCCACTTCCCTTCATGAATTCTGTGTTCATGACTCCTTTTCATCTGAGAAATTTTTACATGCCTGGGTATATAAAATAGGTAAAAAAAAAAATCAAACATTTACTGATAATCAATCATAATTTTGTGAGTAGCACATAATAATCAGTTGCGTGGGGTCATATAATTCACATTCTTAAACTCACACTTTAAGAAGCTTTTTTCTAGACAAACTGGACCACTATTCACGCTCTCCTGTCTCCGTGCTCTTATTCACACCATCTCCTATGGTTGGAACGAACTGAAGTTGATGCTCTTTTTTTAAGGTCCAGATTAGTGCTTCCTCCTCCATGAATCTTCCCCTGATTCAATATCTAATTGAAAATGATCTTTCCATCCTTAGATCTCTCCTAGCACATTGTCTGGGTCTTTCCTTTGTACTCAGTTCATTTTACTTTATACCATAGTAATTTGTATACATTAATCCTCTTCCCAATACCCCTATCAGATGGTAAACTCCTAAAAATGAGAAGCTATCTTTATATACCTACTGCTTAGCTCAGTGACTTGAATGTAGAAAGTGCTCAATAAATGCTTGTGGAATTAATCTGAATCACGGAGGCCAATTTATGAGGATCTGGGCCAAGGGGTTGGTAACCTATGGCATATTGCCAAAGACAGCATATGATATTATTGTGAATAATAGATACTGTGCCTGGGGCTATGAGAGAGGCATATGTGAACTTGTGTTTGGTTGGGAAGAGACCACCCTTCTGCTCAATGCTCCCTCCCATATCTCTGAACCCAAAGCTCATAGGCACATGGATGTGACTTATTAAACCAAGGGAACTCAAAACTGCTTTCCTCTTTGTTTTTTTTTTCAATTAATTTTTTCAAGAATTTTCCCCTCCCTTTTACCATTCCTTCCCCCCCACGGAAAACAAAAACAAAAACAAGTGTGCATAGGCAGTCACAACAAATTCCCATATCAACCACATCTAAAAAAATTTGTTTTAGTCTTCACGCTGCATCTGTCAGCTTTGTCAGGGAATAGGTAAAAGTAGACAGTTTGACTTTCAGTCCTCCATGGAGCAAAATAATTCTACTGTACCTGTGATTTCATCACTAAAAAAAGAAAAAAAAAAGCCACATAGTGGATTCCCTATTCCTCAAAGTAATTGTAAGATAAATGATTTGTAAACTCTACAATGATGGGGACTGAACCCATGATTTAATTGGTATTGAGGACACCCAAATGAGGAAGCACCCTTGTGTAGTATCTTCCTTGTAATTTATATTCTTCAAAATCTAAACTAGAGATTTCAGAGAGGACTGGAGAGACTTGCATGAACTGATGCTGAGTGAAATCAGCAGAACCAGGAGAACATTATACACAGCAACAAGACTATACGATGATCAATTTTGATGGACATGGTTCTCTTCAACAATGATGTGATTCAAACCAGTTGTTCTGCGATGAAGATAGTCATATACATCCAGAGAGAGGCCTGTGGGAACTGAGAGTGAACCACAACACAGCATTTTAATGCTTTCTGTGAATATTTCCATGCATTTTGTTTTCCTTCTTAGGTTGTTTTTTTTCTTCTTCTCTTTCTAGATCTGATGTTTCTTGTGCAGTGAGATGACTGTATAAATATGTATACATGTATTGTATTTGTCATATAATTTATCCTATTTAGCATGTATTAGATTACCTGTCATCTGGGGGTGGGAGGTGGGGGGAAGGAGGGGAAAAGCTTGGGAAAAAAAGTTTTTGCAGAGGTCAATGTTGAAAGGTCACTCATATGTTTTGTAAATAAAAAGCTTTATATAAAAAAAAGAAAAAAAATAGATTTGATGAAATGGGGAAAAAATACATAACTCCTTACAAAATAGATTTGAAAAAGAAACCAAATCACTGAAAAACAGAATTTGTGAAATGGAAAAAAATGCAATGAACAAAGCACTTCAATTGGCCAAATGCAAAAGGAGATAAAAAGCCTAACTCAAGAAAATAATTCACTAAAAATTCGAATTGAACAAATGGAAATGAGAGACTCAATGAGACTTCAAGAATCAATCAAACAAAATGAAAAAAAAGAAAAGAAAAAAATAGAAGAAAATGTAAAATACCTCATTGGAAAAAACAAGTGACCTGGAAAATAGATCTAGGGGAGACAATCAAAGAATTATTGGACTTCCTGAAAACCATGATGAAAACAAGAGTCTAGACATCATCTTTCAGGAAATCATCAAGGAAAACTTCGCAGATATCCTAGAACCAGAGAGTAAAATAACCATTGAAAGAATTTGCCAATCACCTCCTGAAAGAGACCCCAAAATGAAAACACCAAGGAACATCATAGCTAAATTTCAGAATTATCAAATCAAGGAGAAAACATTACAAACAGACAGAAGGAAACAATTCAAATATCGAGGAGCCACAATCAGGATTATTCAGGACCTAGCAGCTTCCACTTTAAAAGATCAAAAGGCATGGAATCTGATATTCCAAAATACAAAGGAACCTGAATTGCAGCTAAGAATCAACTATCCAGAAAAATCGAACATTATCTTTCAGGAGATAGACATTCAATGAAACAGATGAATTTCATCTATTTCTGATGAAAAGACCAGAGCTGAATAGAAAATCTGATTTTCAAATACAAAATTCAAGAGTAGCATAAAAAGATAAAAAGGAAATAAAAAATAGCTTTCTATTAAAAATTAAAAAGCTTATATCCCTAAAAAAAAAAAAATCTAAACTAGAACCTTAAGAGGTAGATTGACTTAGCCAAGGTCATACAGTCAGTATGGAAGCAGCTAGTGGCACAGTGGAAAGAATGTCAAACATAACATCAGGAAGACCTGAATTCAAATCCTGTCTCATGTAGTTAACTATGTGACTGTTATTTAATCTTTGTTAGCCACATTTCCTCATCTGCAAAATGGGGATCTGCTTCAGAATTGTTGGGAAGATCAAATGAGATAATATGGGGAAAGTGGTTTGCAAATGTCATAATGATATAATTATTATTATTATATGCCACAATGCCACTGGACTCAAGTCAGGAAGACTTGAGCTCAAATACAGCCTCAGAAACTTACTAGTTGTATGGCCCTGGGCAAGTACCCTAACCTGTCTGCCTCAGTTTCTTCAACTGTAAAATGGAGATAATAATAGCACCTACCCTGGGCTGTTGTGAGAATCAAATGAGATAATATTTGTAAAGCACTTAGCACAGTGTCTTGTATATAGTAGCTACTATATAAATGTTAGTGCTGAAGTTGAAGTGTCCAAGCTGCCTGGTTTCAAGACAGATTCTCTAATTCCTATATAATTCTTCTTCTCTTTAATATAATTCTTTTGTCCTCAAAAAGGCATGGACCAATCATGGAGCCAGAGCAGGTATCATGGGATCATAATTGTAGGACTTCAGAAGCTACTCCAACCTGCTTGTTTATGGATAAAATAATTCTAGAAGGAAAACTATTTTGCACTAGACGGTCAGCTCCTTCATGCAGCAGAGACTATATCTTCAGTTTCTTTTATAACTCCCCAAATTGCCTAGCCTAGGGAAGTGCATGTACTAGATATTCAGTTTATGGACTTGAATCCTGTTGTCCTACCCACAGACCTAGAAACCAAGAAGCCAGGGTTCTACTGGCTTCTTCGAATAAGGATAATATCCCCAAAAATCTGAAAATAACACAATCTAGCAGACTGAAGATTAACCCATTAGACTTTGAGTTCCTTGAGGGTACTGTCTTTTGCCTCTTTTTGTATCCCTAGCACTTAGCACTGTGCCTGACACATAGTAGGTGTTTCATAAAACCCTATTTATTGACTGAGTAATCCAGGAATCCAGCCAGACTCTGTCTGGTCCTTGTTTTTTCATAAATTCTTCATAGAGTAATCTACCCAAGCTATTGGAGACTGTCTTTTAACATTTGCTGTATTCATGTAGTATAACATCCCTGTAATATGGTGGGGTTTTTGTTATTTTTTTTTAGTCAACCGATACAATAGATTTTTTTTTTTAATTTTTATTAAATGCATTAGGATGCTGATCAATGAGGATTCTGCCTTACGAGCCTGATTCCCATTAGCAGACCAGAAGTAGTCACAGAATATCTGTGTGAACTCTAAAGTAGAGAGCCAGCCCACTGTCATTCCATGTCAACTGGCACTTGTCAAAGGAAGACTCAAAGACTCAAAAACACTTATGCTCTCAGGACTGGGTCCTTATAGGTTCTACAAATATTAAAATTTAAATATACTATCCTCAGAGAAGCTCTAATGCTTCGTAATAATATTGATCATCCACACTATAAAACTCTTAGATTAACAAAGAACTTTCCTCACAAAATACCTACAGATATATTCACAAGCATTGTTATCCTCATTTTACAGATGAGGAAACTGTGGGTAATCATCAGTGTCTGCATTGCTGGTTTAGAAAATCAGGTGATACAATGATAGAGCACTGAAACTGGGGTCAGGAAGATTTATGTTCAAATTCAGGCCTCAGACACTTATTAGCTATATGAACTGGTTAAGCTACTTCGTCTGTATCTACCTTAGTTTCTCCAAATGTAAAAAGGGATAATGATGCACCTATTTTCCAGGGTTGCTGTGAGGTTTAAATGAGAAAATTTGTAAAGCACTTGCACAATGCCTAACACATAGTGAGCACTATATAAATTCTGGCTATTAGTATTATTGTGATGATGATGATGATGATGAAGATGATGATGATGATAATGATAATGTTTTCATCCTGTAGAGCAAGGATTCTTAAATCCTTTTGTCTTGTGGACCCCTTTGACAATCTTTTGAAATATATGGACAATTTATCAGGATAATGTATTTAAATGCACAAAATAAAATATGCAAGATTACAAAAAATATATTAATACGCAATTGTCAAAATATTTTTAAAATCAAGCTCAGGGATCCAGGTTAAGAACCTCTTCTTTGAGAGGTCCAAACCCAGGACTTTTCATCTGGTCCTGAAAAACATAGATTTCGAAAGAAGCTTTAATGTCATCAGCCTTTGATCCAATAGCCCCAGTACAGGTGTAGACTGGTTTAAGGAAAGTCAGGGAAGAACATGGAACAATCCCATCAGAGCAGCATCTGGGTGTGTGGTGTTTTGATTTGTTTTGTTTTTTGTTGAGGGAAGGGGGGGAAGAGGGAAGAATGGATCCATCAGAGAAAGCAAGCTCCCCTGAGGAAAAATGTGACCTCATCACCTAAGGGTGGGGTGATGAAAGCCACTAAGTAGTCCCAAGTTGTGACATTAAAGAGGGGAACCCTTCAACATTCCCAGGGTGGGGAAATGAGTAAACCTAATGGCATTTAATTGTTTGGGTTTAAGAAAACAACAAAACATCAGCAGAGTAGCACATTTCCCAGCTCTTTGCTCCTGGACCAATAACAACACAGCAAAGAGCTTCTAGGCTAAGGTACCTCATTGGGGTGGTCAGAGAGAGGCTGAAAGCAGAGATATTCCATAGAGGTAATTACTAGACCAAGGCTAACCTAAATGGTGGATATCTATAGTGTCTGTCAGCTGTCCTGTTCAATAATAACTTTTCTTTTTTCTTTTTTTCTATTTTTTAAAAAATTAAATCTTTTTATTTACAAAACATATGCATGGATAATTTTTCAATATTGACCCTTGCAAAGCCTTGTGTTCCAAATTTTCCCCTCCTTTCCCCCACTCCTTCCCCCAGATGGCAGGTAATCCAATACATGTTAAATATGTTAAAATATATGTTAAATCCAATATATGTATACATATTTATACAGTTATCTTGCTGCACAAGAAAAATCGGATCAAAAAGGGAAAAAAAAACCTGTGAAAGAAAACAAAATGCAAGAAAACAATAATAGAAAGAGTGAGAATGTCATGTTGTGAACTACATACAGTTCCCACAGACTTCTCTCTGTGTGGATGGCTTTCTTCATCACAAGATCATTGGAATCTTCTTGTTGCCGTGTAAAATGTTCTCTTGGTTCCATTCACTTCACTTAGTGTCAGTTCATATAAGTCTCTCCAGGTCTTTCTGAAATCATTCTGCTGGTCGTTTCTTACAGAACAATAATATTCCATAACATTATATACCATGACTTATTCAGCCATTCTCCAACTGATGGGCATTCACTCAGTTTCCAGTTTCTTTCCACTATAAAAAGGGCTGCCACAAACATTTTTGCATACGTGGATCCCTTTCCCTAATATCTTTTCAATGATTTGAATTAAATCTTGATTTTCAGGTGATACAAAGCTATAAGTAATATTGAGTAGATTAGAGAATGGACATTCAAAAAGATTTGGCCAAACTAGAGAAATGGGTCAGTTCTAATAAAGTGAAATTGACTTCAAAACTTTGAATATGAGTCCTAAGAAGGACAATCAGCATTCTTCTTCCTCTTTTTTTTTTTTTTGAGTGTGTGGTTTGGCAAAGCCAAAGTGATTATGAATCAAGAAATGGAAAAAAAAGAAGAAAGTAAAGCAGGAAAAGAGGGAATGGGAAGAAAGGAAGAAAAAAGAAAGGAAATAAGGGACAAACAAGGAAAGAGAAAGAAAGAGAGGGAGGAAAGAAAAAAGAAAGAAGAAAGAAAAAAGGAAGGGTAAAGAGAAAGAAAGGGAGGGAGGGAGGAAAGAAAAGAAAGAAAGAAAGAAAGAAAGAAAGAAAGAAAGAAAGAAAGAAAAAGAAAGAAGGAAGGGAAGGAGGGAAGGAAGGAAGAAAGGAAGGAAGAAAAGAAAGAAGAAAGGGAGGAGAGAAGAGAGGAGAAAAAAGAGAGAATGTATACCTAGTTCAGGGCAACACATTAGAATTTCTAAAAAATTACAAAAAGGAATCTGTATAAATTCAACATTCAACAGTATAAATTGGCCATTCCAAAACAGTGTAACTCCAAAGATCTAGGAGAATTATTATTCTCAACTGGACCCTTATTAACACCCATTCCTCGCCTTACTCATTCTGCAGATGGAGAATGTAACATCCAGAGAAACAAATCCAGCTAGTTGTCCAGAATCAACAGTATACCAGTTAAGCAAGCATCAAAGCCTGGAGTCAAAAGCAGGTTGGGTCCCATGCTCTTTAGTGTTCCAAGGAACCTGGTTCTTGACCTGACAATCCATCATTTGACTATGAAATAGTAAACAAGCACCTTAAACCATGGTTTCATTTACACAAGTCAAAACGTGATCTTAGAGCCAACCAAATGGGCCACAGACCAAGATAATTAACTAGGCAGGATCATGAAAAGTATAGCCCTAAAAAAATCAGAAAAAAAATATCTCTAGGTCTATAGTGCAGCATGGTATTGCCCCTTCAAACCTAGAACTTAAAAAATAAAAATTTAGGCTTACAAAAAACAATATAATCTCCAATATTTGTACAATAAATACCTTCTTGTTTTCTATTCAACCTATAAGACAGTTTGGGCAGGAATTCATTAATTCATTCACTCCATTTGTTTACTCAGCAAAATGTGTTTAAGCTCTTACTCTGGACAAAACGCCATACAAAGACAAAAACCTTGTGCTCCAAGACCTTATATACTAATGGGGGCAAAGACATGCACAAAAATAGTAAAGATGTACAGGAGAGGACTATAAGCAAGTAATATCGACCAACATAAAGGGAGAGAGATGAGGGCAAAGGAAAGACTGGGACTCTTGAAAGAAGAGAAGCACTTCAAAAAACCAAGATTAAGGGGATGGGGGAAAATTCATTCTACTTGTAGGATTTGCTCTTTCCATTGATGACATATGTATTTTTGGGAAAGTGTGCCTCACTTTTCTTAAAGAAATGTTCCATTGCAGATCCAACCATTCTGGAGAGCAATTTGGAGCTATGCTCAAAAAGTTGTCAAACTGTGCATACCCTTTGACCCAGCAGTGTTTCTACTGGGCTTATATCCCAAAGAGATCTTAGAGGAGGGAAAGGGACCCACATGTGCAAGAATGTTTGTGGCAGCCCTTTTTGTAGTGGCTAGAAACTGGAAACTGAAGGGATGCCCATCAACTGGAGAGTGGCTGAATAAATTATGGTATATGAATGTTATGGAATATTATTGCTCTGTAAGAAACGCCCAGCAGGACGATTTCAGAGAGGCCTGGAGGGACTTGCATGAACTGATGCTGAGTGAAACGAGCAGAACCAGGAGATCATCATACACAGCAACAAAAGTATTACATGATGATCAATTCTGATGGACATGGCTCTCTGCAACAAAGAATTGTCTCAAACCGGTTCCAATTGTTCACTGAAGAAAACCATATACACCCAGAGAGAGGGACATGAAATATGGACCACAACGTAACATTTTCATGATCTCTATTGACATTTGTTTGCATTGTGTTTCCTTTCTCTGATTCTTTTTTTTTTCTTGTAGATAGGATTTTTCTTGCATAACTTCTCAAGCATTTCAACATTATTAATATGTAGTGGACTTCCTGCCATCTAGGGGAGGGGAGGGGACTGGGGGTAAAATTTGTAATGGAAAGCTTTGTAAAGATCAATGCTGGGGAACTACCTATACATATGTTATACAAATAAAAAGCTTTAATTAAAAAAAAAAGAAATGTTCCATTGCTATTTTTCTTACTATGCCATTTCATTAATTTTCTATGCTTTTAAGTAATTATATAATTTGACTAGAAAAATAAGCACAGTAGTGAAGGCTTATGAGTTATGTTTTTTTTTTCAATGTATGTGGAACCACAGATAACCTTAAATTTAGAGTAGCTTTTTGAGGGACAGAGTTGGAAATAACTGGAGAGTCTATTAAGTTAAGAAAAGTAAGAGAAAGATGAAGGGAGATGGAAAGGATGAAGGAGGGTTGAAAAGGAAAGAAATGCTTTTAACTTGAGTTCTTTCCAGATCTTTCAGCACTGAAGAAAGAGAAAGAGAAAGAGGACCTTGGATCCTCTTACATTCTTTCTTGCTTCTAGGTGGAGAAATTAGAGATCTCCATGACCTTGGGAAGAGTGAGCCACCCAAGAATCCATGCTGGGCTTATCAGACAGACATTGCAGAATTAATACTAGGAGGAGCAACTATTGGGACCCAAATCAATAATAGTTGAGATGAGGATTCATTCAGTAGCGATGCAGTATTTGGAAGTAAACTTTGTGGAACCAAGGCTATATAGAAATTGAGTTCAGTCTTAGTATACTCTCTTTGGATGGTGAAGTGGTATAAAAGATAATGTGCCCCTCAAGTAGGTGGTAAAATGGTATGCCCCTCAGGTGCTGAGATAGACAGTATTTGTATATATTCTTGCTATATCTGTAAAGTAAACACCCCATTTTAAAAGCTTAAAAAAAAAGAAAGGAGAAAATGAAAGGAAAAATAGTAACTGCCAAAATTAAATTAAAATTACATTCAATAGTATGAAGCCAGAAAATCTGTCTCTCTTCATCTCTCTCTCTCCTCTCTCTGTCTGTCTGTCTGCCTATCTGTCTGTCTGTCTGTCTCTCTCTCCCTTCCTTACTTTTGTTTTCTATCCATCTCACCCACACTAGAAGTGCAAGGGCTACTCACTGGTTCAATCCTAGTACTAATAAGCAAAACAGATGCATTGATACCAAATTTAATATTGACACTGTCAGCATAACTCACTTTAGCTCAGAACTCCTGAGTTCAAGAAATCCACTAATTTCATAAGCCCCCATAGCTGGAATTCCTTGCCTGCACTGACATGGCACCACCATTTGCACAAACTTCCAAATTCCCCACCACCACCCTTACATCCCCCATTTCTCTTTATGTGTTGTTTTTCTCTATTTTGCTTGTATTTCTATCCCTAGCACTTAGCACAGTGCTTGGATTATAATAAGCATTCACTAAATGTATTATCTATCTACAGAAGAAAACTAAGAAAAGGAAGAACTAGTATTGGAATTGAAGATATGAGAAAATGAAAAAAATGGAATGAGGTCCCTCAAAGCAAATCTTATCTCTTTCAGAATTGGGCTAAGGAACATCCCTGATGAAGACTCTTCTTTTCTGGGAGAATACTAGCAGGAGAAATTGTAAAATAAATATTGTATACTCTTTGACAGCAGAATACCTCAAAGATTCTAGCATATTCAGTAAGCTTTCATAAACATAAAGTCATCATGAAGCATTTATTAAGCACATACTATATGTCAGATACTGCATTAAATGCTGGGGAATGAAAGGCAAAAAATAGTCTTTGAATTCAAGGAGCAAACAGATAGTAAAAGAAGAGAAAATATGCAAATTATATACACACATGTGTGTATGTATGTGGATATATGTGTATATATTTATGTGCATGTATGTATGTGTAAATTGTGTGTGTGTGTGTGTGTAAATATATAAGCAAATAAGCTTTATCCAGGATAAACTGGAGATGATCAATAGAGGGAAGGCACTAGAATTAAAGGAGATTGGGAAAGGATTCTTGTAGAAGATGGAATCTTAGCTAAGACTTGAAGGAAGTCAAGAAAGCCAAGAAGAGATGGAGATGAGGAAGGAGAGCATTCTAAACACAGGGGACAGCCAGATGGAGTGACTTGTTTGAAGACCAGCTAAGATGCCAGCATCACTGGGTCTCAGAATACATGAGATAGGGAAAATGGAACAGTAGAAAGATAGGAGGAAGCTAAGTTATGAAGGGCTTTGAAATGAAGTATTTTATATTTAATCCTGAAGGTGACAGTAATCCAACAGATTACTGAATAGGGAGGTTCCTAAATCTGTATTTTAGAAAAATCAATTTCACAGCTGAGTGGATTAGAGAAGAGGAGAGATTTGAAGCTGGGAGACCAACCAGCAGATTATTGCTGAAGTACAGACATAAAATGAAAAGAATCTGTACCAGTGTGACAGCAATAGCAAAGTAGAGAAGGAAATATACAAGAGATGTTGCAAAGGAAAAACTGGCAGGACTCGGTAGATTGTATCTTGACCTTCATACTATTGAATATAATTTTAATTTTGGCAGTTACTATTTTTCCTTTCATTTTCTCCTTTTTTTTAAGCTTTTAAAATGGGGTGTTTACTTCACAAATATAGCAAGAATATATACAAATATTATCTGTCTGAGCACCAGAGGAGCACACCATTTCACCACCTACTTGAAGGGCACATAATTATCTTTTATACCACTTCACCACCCAAAGAGAGTACACTAAGAATGAACTCAATTTCTATATAGCCTCAGTTCCAAATACTGTATAGCTATTGGATGAATCCTCATCTCAACTATTATTGATTTGGGTCCCAATAGTTGTTCCTCCTAGTATTAATTCTGCAATGTCTGGTTGATAAGCCCAGCATGGATTCTTGGGTGGCTCACTCTTCCCAAGGTCATGGAGATGTCTAATTTCTCCATCTAGAAGCAAGAAAGAATGTAAGAGGATCCAAGGTCCTCTTTCTCTTTCTCTTTCTTCAGTGCTAAAAGATCTGGAAAGAACTCAAGTCAAAAGCATTTCTTTCCTTTTCAACCCTCCTTCATCCTTTCCATCTCCCTTCATCTTTCTCTTACTTTTCTTAACTTAATAGACTCTCCAGTTATTTCCAACTCCATCCCTCAAATCAACTGTTAACTTTCTAATGCCCTTAAAAAAATAAGTAAATAAAGAGTTGGTCTCCCTTTGGTAAAAATGCTTGGGAAAAATCCCCTGGATTAGAAATTTAGGGGGGAAAATAAGAAAAAAAAATTAATAAAATAAAATTTAAAAAAGATATTAGGAGACCTGGATTCTCCCAATTCTATCACAAGCTATGCTATGGACAAGTTGGGTAAGTTGTGAAACTCAAATGACAATAACAGACATTTGAGAGTTAAAGATTATATACAGCTATAGATAGAGACATTCATATCTATATACATAGACATTTATGCATAACAATATACATACATAAGTAAATTATCATTTTTATTATTATTGATTTGATGAACAAAGAGACATTTCTTAGCATCAAATTGTTTTCTTTCATTCTTTTAAGGGACCACCATATCAAGCATTGTTCTTACTTACCCAACCTTCCTAGGGAACACACAAATACCCGAAGAACCTGTGATTTCATAAGCAGAGGGAACTCCCTGGGTGGGAACTGTCCATACCAACCCAGATCCAGACTGCAAATTGTCAATGACTTGATAGATAAGTCTTAAGGAATTACCTGAGGCACATAAAGGTGAAGCGACTTACTCAATGTCATACAGCCTGTCAGAGATGAAATTTGTACCCAAGTCTTCTTTTTTCCCAGCCTAGCTCTCTATTAGCTACATCATAAAGCTTCTTATCCAATCTATCGGATGCCAAGAAAACATTCATATTCATTCATTCAGTAAATATTTCTTGAAAATTTATTACGTTATAGGAATTGTACTCAGCTTTGCAGGGGACACAAAGAGGCAATATAGTGCTTGCCCTTAAGCTGTTTACAATCAGATTGAAGAAATAGGGTTCAAAGGAGGGAAAGGCCATTGTGGTAAGAGGCAGTCAGGTAGGATTTGACCTGTGATTAAAGTATGGAGAATATTTGGTTAGACAGAGACAGGAAGACGAAATTATATGCGTTTATATAATCAGATTTGTAACATATGGCCCAGCATGGAAAGATGTGGGTTTTTCAAGTGGTAGGCTGAGTCTCTGTTACTACCCCACAAAATGACTAGCCCTTTGGTTCATTTTGACTCCACTTAAAATTTGGTCTGGAAAAATTTCTTTTTATAGCTCTTGTCTAGGTCCCCACACATAGGAAAAACAATCCTAAATCAATAATAAGTATTCTCAGTAACAATGCATATAAAGGAAAGATTAGCCTTCATTCCAACTCAGTGAAAATGCAAGGGATGCACAGAAAGTCAAACATTGCAGAAAATATATGAAAGACACCTTGTTAAGCAAGCTATAAATAATACAATGATTCTCTTTCTCTGATGAGTACCATATTTTCCTGGGGTTCTATAAACCCTCTAAATTCATAGCAGCACCTTATAGTTTCTGCTCTTTTTTTTTCCCCTGAAGCAACTGGAGTTAAGTGACTTGCCCAGGATCACACAGCTAGGAAGTGTTAAGTGTCTGAGATCAGATTTGAACTCAGGTCTTCCTGACTTCAGGGTTAGTGCTTCATCCACTGTACCCACTAGCTGCTCCTTTTTAAAGTGAAATGAATTTGGGGTTGTTAATAGGCAATTCTTCTCAACATTTTAGTAAACACCCTTGTCACCCCAAAGACCAATCTAAGCATCCAGCTTTATACTACTACTTTGAAAGCATGGATTTCCCTCAGAAGGGAAACATTTCCAGACAGGCAACTCTCTTCCAATCAGACTTGAATTGTCTGAATAAGTCACAGGAACAGTAATATCAGAGAGCCAAATCCAGGCCTTTTCTTTATTCATTTCATAGCTTATAGTCCCTTTACTACTCTTTCAGATCCAGGGACCACATGTACAATCCTCTTCTTTCTCCAAGAGGCTGCCCAGAAATTCCTCTTCTCCAGAGACAGGAGGTCTACAGCAGGAGTGCTGTAGTGACTAGGTTCTTTGGACAAATGTTTCAATAATGTAGTAGATTTGGAAGTTGGTAGGCTTTTAACTATGTGCTAAATGTTTTTTCTGTGGTCACATTTGAAAGATTAAAAAAAAATAAAAAGATCCTCCTTTTTTATTGTATATTCCCTATTAGTCTGCTATAAGGTTCCACTAAAATGTAAACACTATATGAACAAGTAACACTATTCCATTATTAAACTCTTAATATCTTTGTTCTAATTACTTCACTAAGTTTACTCTATAAAGTGTTGGGGCAAGACAACTGAGAAGTAGCTTCTAGGAGCCAGGGGCTCTCTCCTGGAAGAGTTCAGGCCTCTGGAGACAAAGAGCAAGATGGTTGTGGGGGATGCAACAGTGAGTACTCGGGAAGTCAAGTGAACAAAAATTTAAAAAAAAATAATAATAGCTTTTTCTTTTCTTTTTTTTTTTGGAGCTGAAGAAGATGAGCATACTTCATTGATTTAATTTTTTATATATATAAAGCTTTTTATTTACAAAACATATGAGTGATTTTTCTACATTGACCTTTGCAAAATCTTTTTTTTTCCCAAGCTTTTCCCCTCCTTTCCCCTACCCCCCACCCCTAGATGACAGGTAATCTAATACATAATAGCTTTTTATTTTCAAAATATATGCAAAGATAGTTTTCAACATTCACTCAGATAATTCAAGTCTGATTGGAAGAGGGCTGTCTATCTGGAAATGTTTCCCTTTGAAGGAAATCCATGCTTTCAAAATAGTATTGTAAAGCTGGATGCCTAGATTGGTCTTTGGGGTAATAAGAGTGCTTACCAAAATGTTGAGAAGGGTTGCACTACTAAAAATCCAAAATTCATTTATGTTCCAAATTTTTCTCCCTCCCTTCTCCCCAACTCTTCCCCTAGACAGCAAGCAATCCATATATGTTAAATATGTGCAATTCTTCTATACATATTTTCATATCTATCATGCTACACAAGAAAAATCCTATCAAAAAGAAAAAGAAAAAAAGCAAGCAAAAAACAATTAAAGAAGGTAAAAATATTATGTTGTGATCTGCATCCAGTCCCCATAGTCCTCTCTCTGGATAATGATGGCTCTCTCCATCACAGGTCTATTAAAATTGGCCTGAGTCACCTCATTGTTGAAAAGAGGCATGTCCATCAGAATTGATCATCACATAATCTTCTTGTTGCTGTGTACAATCTTCTCTTGGTTCTATTCACTTCACTTAGTGTCAGTTCATATAAGTCTCTTCAGGTCTTTCTGAAATCATCCTGCTGGTCATTTCTCATAGAACAATAATATTCCATAATATTCATATACCATAACTTATTCAGCCATTCTCCAATTGATGGGCATCCACTCAGTTTCCAGTTCCTTGCCAACAAAAAGGGCTGCTGCAAACATTTTTGCACATGTGGGTCCTTTTCCCTTTTTTAAAATTTTTTTTAGGATATAAAACCAGTAGATCTACTGCTGGATCAAAGGATATGCACAATTTGATAGCCCTTTAGGCATATGAACAAGCATTTATTAAGTGCATACTATGCAATGGGTACTATGGAGACCAGGAGGAATAGAGAAGCAGTATAAAGAGAACAAGGTCCAAAAGGACCAACAACAAACTTCATAAATTTTATCAAGGAACTATCCCTGTATCTGATGAAACCTGAAATGACACCAGGCTGCCCCAGGGAAGGACACAGTTAACACAGTTAAAGACAACCCAAAGTACACACAAACATAATAACACACACATACACACACACACAAATCACAGAATTCTAGAGTATTAGAGATGGTAGAAATGTAGGGAGTCATCTAACTCAACACCTTCATTTTACAGATGGGGAAACTAACCCAGAAAAGTGAAGACACATTTTAAAATTGGTAGCAGAGTCGGGACTGAAGCATAGATCACCTGATTTTGACATTAGAGTTCTTTCTCCTTTTACCACATTGTTTACACACAAAGAGATAGACATGCAAACACATAGGGAGACAAACACAGACACATGTCAAAATCCATGGACATCACACAAATAAAATCAGACCTAATCAATTGGAAAAACATTAAGTGCTCATGGGTAGGCAGAGCGAATATAATAAAAATGACAATACTACCCAAACTAATCTACTTATTTAGTGCCATACCAATCAAACTCCCAAGAAATTATTTTACAGATCTAGAAAAAATAGTAGCAAAGTTCATTTGGAAGAATAAAAGGTCAAGAATTTCAAGGGGATTAATGAAAAAAAGGCAGATGAAGGTGGCCTTGCTGTACCAGATCTAAAACTATATTATAAAGCAGCGGTCATCAAAACCATTTGGTACTAGTTAAGAAATAGAGCAGTCGATCAGTGGCATAGGATAGGTTATCAGGATAATCTAGGCAATAACTTTAATAATTCAGTGTTTCATAAACCCAAAGACTCCAGTTTTTGGGATAAGTACTCACTATGCGGCAAAAACTGCTGGGAAAATTGGAAACTAGTGTGGAAGAAATTAACACCACATACCAAGATAAGATCTAAATGGGTTCATGATCTAGATATAAAGAGCGATATTGTAAGCAAATTAGAGGACCATAGTATAGTCTACCTCTCAGACCTGTGGAGATGGAATAAATTTATGTCCAAAGAAGATCTGGAACTCCTAATTGAACACCAGATAGATAATTTTGATTATATTAAGTTAAAAAGTTTCTGTACAAATAAAACTAATGCAGACAAGTCATGATTAGGAGGGAAGCATCAAATTGGGAAATCATCTTTACATTTAATGGTTCTGATAAAGGCCTCATTTCTAAAATATATAGAGAATTGTCTCATATATAAGAATTCAAGCCACTCTTCAATAGATAAGTGGTCAAGGGATATAAACAGACAATTTTCAAATGATGAAATTAAAACCATCTCTAGTCATATGAAAAGTTGCTCCAAATCACTACTGATCAGAAAAATGCAAATTAATACAACTCTGAGGTACCACTACACACCTGTCAGATTGGCTAAAATGACAGGAAAAGATAACGATGAATGTTGGAGGGGATGTGGGAAAACTGGGACACTAATACATACATTGTTGGTGGAACTGTGAACGGATACAACCATTCTGGAGAGCAATTTGGAGCTATGCTCAAAAAGTTATCAAACTGTGCATACCCTTTGACCCAGCAGTGTTTCTATTGGGCCTATATCCCAAAGAGATCTTAGAGAAGGGAAAGGGACCCACATGTGCAAGAATGTTTGTGGCAGCCCTTTTTGTAGTGGCTAGAAACTGGAAACTGAAGGGATGCCCATCAACTGGAGAGTGGCTGAATAAATTATGGTATATGAATGTCATGGAATATTATTGCTCTGTAAGAAACGCCCAGCAGGACGATTTCAGAGAGGCCTGGAGAGACTTGCATGAACTGATGCTGAGTGAAACGAGCAGAACCAGGAGATCATTATACACGGCAACAACAATATTACATGATGATCAATTCTGATGGACATGGCTTTCTGCAACAAAGAATTGTCTCAAACCAGTTCCAATTGTTCACTGGAGAAGACCATATACACCCAGAGAGAGGGTTATGAAATATGGACCACAACATAACATTTTCATGCTCTCTATTGAGGTTTGCTTGCATTGTGTTTCCTTTCTCTGATTTTTTTTTTTCTTGTAGATAGGATTTTTCTTGCACAACTTGTCAAGTATTTCAACATTATTAACATGTAGTGGACTTCCTGACATCTAGGGGAGGGGAGGGGACTGGGGTAAAATTTGTAATGGAAAGCTTTGTAAAGATCAATGCTGGGGAACTACCCATACATATGTTATACTAACAAAAAGCTTTAATTAAAAAAAAATCCATGGACATATAAAATATATGATGCATCTATATACAAACAAATAGACATACACATACACAAAGGTCTAGAACACAATACATAAATACATCTCCACACAAACACTGTCAAAAATTCAAACGTTCAAACACACATGGAACTTTCTCAATAAGCATTTGTATTCCTAACCAAGGCCAAAAAACAAGGTCTGCTAGATGAGAAGACAAGAATAAGGATTTTATTGTTCCCCGCAGCTACTATGGACTTTAGGAGGTTGCTTACATAGGTGAGGATAAATGTTTATTGTCTGGCCACATTTTTGTGTCGGTTTACAAACCTGGTGGATAACTATAAATATGCATGGTTATACAAATGAACACAGCACAACACATATACACACACATATGCCTGCCATAACACAGGCCGGGAGGTAGATTAACTTTGGAGCCCAAGAACAATATTTTTTTCTCCCTGTGTTAAAATACTCATGATGTTTTGGACTTTTATATATCTAAACATAGTTGGCATATGCTTATATATTGTGATTTCAGGAACACTGGCATTGTCTCTTACTCCTCCCCCCAAATATCATTTCTATCTACCAAGGGCAGTGTCTGAAACATCAGCAGTAGAGTTAATTCTTTGTTCTCCAGGTATCTTTTCTTGAAATAAAGATGTCACCTAGAAAAGGTTGCACATTAATCTAACATGACCATTAGCACAGATTAGTTTTATCTCTCAACTTGAAAATCTAAGAAAAAAAGTCCTAAGAAAGGACTAGAATTGAGGGAAACTTTCACATGAATTGATTAAGAGGAGAACACAAAAGAACAGAACAAGCATATGTACCTGGGGAAGATTCACCCCATGTGGATGATGCCCTAGTTGGGGGAAGGAGAGAGGACAATGTCTCAAATAGAGTAAAAGAAACTCATTAGTTTGATGGACAGAAGGATAGACTAATGGACAGATAAAAGAATGGGGGAGAGGGATCAGGATAGGCAGAATGACTGTGAAGATGTATAATAAACTTTGCTCACATTATAGTTCTACAGAGAGCCAGTTCTATTACCCCCATAGAGCGCTAATAAGACATAGTGCAAGGAGGACTGAATTAGAATACAGAAGACTTCAGCTCTTCCATTAACTCAATGTGTAGCCTTGTACAAATTATGACCCTCACTTTCTTCATCTGTAAAAGAAAAGAATTAAACAAGGATTTAATCTAAGGTCTTTTTTTTTCCATCCAGAAACTCTGTGAGTCTTTAAAAACAGAATCAACAACAAAAGCTGGGCAACGAGTTAACTCCATGACCTCAGTTAGTCAATTAACAAGCATTTATTAAAGCAAGCCTTAAACTTTTTCCTCTCATGACCCTTTTTTGCTTAAGAATTTTTTACACAATCCCAGGTATATAAGTATATACAACAAACATTTACTGATAATAAATCACAATTTTACATTTTTCACATTTAGTCATGAGACTCTATGTGGGACCACAAACCACAGTTTAAAGTGCTTACTATGTGCCACAGTCCCTGCTCTCAAGGTGCTTACATTCTAATGGGGGAGAAAGAGAATGTACCAAAAAAATGTATCAATAAGATAAATACAGTGTAAATGGAATCCTGGGGGGAAAGGCACTACACCTTCTCCCAACCCCATGAAAGAATACTGCCCCCCAAAACCAGCTACCTCAAGAAACATTAGATACTTATGTCATTCCCAGTGATTCATCTGAATTCATGATGAAGGTCTTAAAGGAAAAAGTAGAAGTTTTTTTCCCCTTATGGAACTGAAACACATTGAGACTTCCCAAACTTTGGCTGGGGTTTAATTACCCCTTTGATTCCTACTCAGAAGCCCAGATGCCTGCAGATGGTTCTTTGGAAAAGTCATAAAGAGAACAATAAACATCAGGAAAAGCTTGCGTCAGGACAAGGAGACGATAAAAATGCAGACTAGTAAGCTTAAGCTATGTCATATGCATGTATACGCAATTATGATTTCCCCTCCACTAAAATGCCTTTCCCCTCTGACTTCTGTCTCAGCCAATGTTAAGTAACCTGAACCAGCTCAGACAAGAGGCAAGCAGGCTCTAAGGGACCCATTACTATAGTTCCTTAAGTATTAGCATGAGAACAAAAATCCAGGAAAAAACTTCTTTGTAAATGGGGAGAGAGTTCATTAAGTATCATGGCATTTGGAGGTTGCAAGAGAAATTTTTCCACCTTCAATTAAATTTCATCCAACAACAATTTATCCAGAGTTTTCTTTTTTTTTTTTTTTCTTTTTTTTTTCTTTTTCTTTTTTTTTTTTAATTTTAAATTTTTATTTTATTTGCATAACATATGTGTGGGTAATTCTTCAACAATAACCCTTACATAGCTTTCCGTTACAAATTTTCCCCCCAACTCCCCACCCCTCCCCTAGATGGCAGGATATCCACTACATGTTAATTATGTTAAAATATTGGCAAATCGAATATATGTATACATATTTCCAAACTTATCATTGGTGTGCAAGAAAAATCTTATCTACACAAACGATATATCAGATAAAGGAAACACAATGTAAGCAAACATCAATCAAGGAGTATGAGAATGTTATGTTGTGGTCCACATTTCGCATCCCTCTCTCTGGGTGTATATGGCTTTCTTCAGTGAACAATTGGAGGTGGTTTGAAACATATCATTGTTGAAGAGAGCCATGTCCATCAGAATTGATCGTCATATAGTACTGTTGTTGCCGTGTATAATGATCTCCTGGTTCTGCTCATTTCACTCAGCATCAGTTCATGTAAGTCTCTCCAGGCCTCTCTGAAATCATCTTGCTGGTCATTTCTTACAGAACAATAATATTCCATAACATTCATATACCATAATTTATTCAGCCATTCTCCAATTGAAGGGCATCTATTCAATTTCCAGTTTCTAGCCACTACAAAAAGGGCTGCCACAAACATTCTTGCACATGTTTATCCAGAGTTTTCTAAGGGACTATCTGCTTCATGCCACTATATTATCCTCCTCCCCCTTAGTACCTGGATGATGGTTCACAGCTGGTTTCAGCCCAAAAAGAAGTTAATGGCTAGGGCTAAAATGACAGAATCACACAACTCTAACTTAGTGGAGGTCATTGTGAATTGTAAAAGGGTAATTGTGGTTCCTTTATTTATTTTTTAAGAAACTGCAAATCTTTTTTACTTCCAGAAGAATAAGGTCAGGTGTTATGAAAAGAATGCTGGACTAAGAAGTCAGGACACCTGAGTTTTGTCATGACTTTTACTGTGTGGTTTTTTATCAAGTCACTTCTTCTCTCTGAGTCTTACTATCCCCATTCTCTACAAAATGAAGGGGTTGGACAATATTATCCCTAAGGTCCCTTCCCAATTCTCTCTATGAGTTCTGAGCTATCAAGTGCAAAAAAATTCCCAATGATTCAGACACCAAATAAATAAGCAGAAAATCTCAGATAATCAGAACATCTGTTCATAGTAGCAGATAATCACTCAAGCACAAGTTTGCAACAGACCCTTTTAATCAACAAGTATTTATTAATTACCTACTATATGCCAGGCACTGAGCTATGTACTGAGGACATAGACAAAAATGAAGCTCCACTATTCTGAAAATTTACATTGTACACTGTACATGTAAAATGAAGTTTACATTGTAACAGAGGCAAAGGCATACAGATACAAGTATAGACAGAATATAAGGGCTCTAGAAGCTGTGGGGAATGAGAAAAGGCTTCCTATAGAAGGTGGCACATGAGCTGAATTTTGAAGTTAATTAGAGATTCCTCCACAGGGAAAAGAGAGGAAGAAATTTCATTTCAGCTCAACAAATAATTCAATTCAGCAAGCATTTATTATATACTTCCTGTGTACAAGTCACTATGCTAGGCTCCAAGAACATAAAAAATTTTAAATAGTTTCTGACTCAAAGAGCATATGTTCTACTTCGTGGAGAGTGAGGGTAGAAATATAGGGTTGGGTAGAGTGGATTTAGTGCCAAACTTGGAATCTTAAGCACCTGAGATCAAAAAAGCCTGCCTCATGTACTCATGTACTAGTCAGATGATCCTAACCAAATCACTTTGCCTTTCTCTACAACAGTCTCTTCAACTAATAAGAATCAAAAAATAGGGATAGTAGAAGCACCTATCTCACAAATCCTTGTGAGGATTAAATCAAATGAGATAAATATATTTAAAGTGTTTTGAAAACCTTAAGATCCTATACTCATTCATCCAATAAGCACTCATTAAACACACTAGGTTAAAAAATAGCCCCTACCCTCAAGGAGCTTATAATCTAATGGGAGAGACAATGTGCAAACAAATACAAAGTAAGCTATACAAAGGATAAAATGGAAATAATCAAAAAATGAGAAAAGCACTGGAATTAAGAGGGATTAAGGAAAGTTTACAAGAGAACAAAATGGCAAACAATCCCAGTAATCTTTGTCAAGAGGACACAGTCCATTGGGTCATGTATAGTCAGTCATGACTAAAAGATTAAACAACAAAAGAAGGCTTCCTATAGAAAATGGTTTTTTGATTGGGATTTGAAGGAAGTCAAGGAGATTGGTAATTGGAGGAATGGGGAGCTTTATGGATTCTTGGCAATTTCCAAGGTAAGACCAGAGCTGAAAAGGGAGGGTTACTTTGACTGTCTCCTATATATGTGTGTGTGTTCTTTGGAAAGACACCAGAAGGTTCCAATACAACTCTTTTCAATTGTACCAAACAGGGGTTGAGTTGGAATTATTAGGTCCCCATGAGTACTGAATTCTAGGCTTTGTTCTCTCCTGGGAGACCCAGGAAACCTCATAACCACATAGGAGGGTGTTCCACCAATTATAAGGGAAGGGTACTGGGTGGAGGATTCCATCACAATCAATTACCTGCTTCTAAAGGGAGGCTACCTAAACCCAGACATTGCATCGACAAAGTTGGACCCCCTCCATCCAGAAGACATGGAAAAATCCCAAGAGGCCAAGCCACCAAGCCAATGGAATTTTCAGTGCTCTCACTATAGGGTGGGACACACCTGGAATTCTCCAAGCAGCTTCTGCTATTCCTCCTTTAGAAACCCCAGAGAAATAAAAGCTCTCTCCTACACAGATGCAGAGATGCCCAAATGTCTTCAGAAGTAGTCCTACTCTGGTAGTGACATGGGACAGGACCAGTTTATATAATGTAGAAATAAGAAAGAACCTAAAGAAGAAATGGGGTTGAGAGGATTTTTGCAGAAGGAATACTGAAGCCAAGGAGTAGTCTAAGTGCATAAAGAATAAGCCCATGATGAGCAACAATGGTAAGGGACAGGACAGATAAATGGTTCCTCTTCTTTCCCTCTCTCTATGTAGATTTTATCCCATTCATCTCATTGGATGCCCCAGGTTGTGAAATGGGCATTCCATAGCCTTGAAACACACAGATAGCCATTCTAAGAAGTAAGCAGTAATGTAAGGAATTAATTTCATAATTACAACTCAGAGAGGAAAGATAGCAACTACCAGAAATGGTCTCTGCAAAACTTAAAGGAGCTTCATGGGCTGCTAGAGCTGATTTTAGAGATCATTCAGTCCAATGTCCTTGTTTTAGAGATGAGACAAATGAGACCTCAAAAAAAGTGACTTGCCTAAAGTAAGACAATCTATTAGTGGCAAAGCAGGAGGGGGAGACAATAATCCTAGTGACCCTATTCCAGGTAACATTTATGAGCTATCCTCCTCCCTATTTTCCTGTAGCTCCCTCTCTTCCCATCTCCTTCCAGCATGTGTCCCTCCTAATCCCCGCTCCAGAAATACCCTCTGAATCAAAACTTGCCCTTTTGTTTAGCTGAGTTGTCTGTTATAATAAAGTAGTTATGAAAAATGGATAGCAGGTTAAAGTGCTGTTTCACCTCTCTCCATTTTATACACATCTCACCCATACACCAGACTTTTAGTTTAACCAAATAATGCCTTGATACAAAGGAAGAAATCTTCAATGACTGTTGCCTTGTTTTGTATCTCTTAGCACAGGACCTGGCACAGAGTAGGTATTTAATAAATACTTACTGATTGACTGACTGACCAGTGAGATTTTTAAGGATGGAGAGAAACTTTCTGGACTTCTACTTCAATTTAGGCAGCTACCTATTTTGCTTAAGGATAAGACCACCTTTACTTACTACTTCCCCCAGAGTTTGGTGCCGAGAAGTCATTTCACTACCCTTCTAACAATCATAAGAAGCAAGACTACTTCCTAAAGGCAAAAAATCAAGCCCTGTTTCCCTTTTCAAAATAATCATGAAAAGAGTCTGGGAAAGGGGTTTCCACACATCCCATTGTCTATCCTATTGCCCAAGGCACCTTCTCTATCCAGATGTAGGAAGTTAGCAAAGTTTAGTCCGTTGAGCAATAGACTCCAGTGTCCCTAGATACCTTATGAGAGAAGAAATGACACACCCAGGATATAAGAAAACATTTAGTCCCAGTTAACAGCATAGGTTGGATTGAAGAGGACAGATTTTTTTTTTAAAACTGAATTGGATCTTATCTTTTAGTATAAGAATTTAGAAGCAATATTCTGGTTTCTGCAAGGAGAAACTGCTCCCTTTGCCTGCCCTTCAACCTCATCTCTCCCCTCCTTTCATATGCATTTGAGTGTTCAGATCCCCCATAGAGTCAATCTCTCAATCTTCCTGTTTGATGACCAGATTTATCCTGGGCCATGACCTATTTAAAAGAATTATCCCAGCATTCAAACATCAGCTCTCATTGCCTGAATCTGAAATGGATACCCAGAGTGAGAGGCATAAATTGGACTCTAGCAATAGTTAAGAAGCATCTTCCAGACCTTTCAAATCAGAATTTTGAAGGGGGAAGAAGGTTGTTAAAGTACCTATTTAAGGATGAACAAAATGCCAAAAGTCCAAAATGCATTGAAAGGTCCCAATCTAGTCAAAACCAGAAATTAGACACTTTCACCTCCTAAATTACCTCTTCTCACCCCCCCCCAGATACTGTCTTCTATAGTTCCTTAGGCAACAAATGCCACTTCCACTATCAGGAATTGTACTTGTAGTTGCCAGAAAATCAGAAGGGCCATTTAATGTCTGATAGTCCCAGGAAAGATCTTCCCCTGTCCCTTTATCCCCTGTCCTAGGCTTATCTCCATGGTTGAACCCACCCTACAGAATTGATAAAAAGGAAGACAAATTCTGCCCAGTAGTCACAAATTCTGTGACTAGAAGAAAAATCATAAATTAACCTCTTCTATAATGAAGGCAATATGCCCCCTGACTGCCCACCCTACCTCCACTAACCCTATCTACAATCTATCTGGCCTCTCTCCTAAGCATGCCTGCTAGGCTCCAAGATGCCATGCCAATCTTGCCTGTCTGGATAGAATAGAAACTATTGCCTGGTTATCATCAAGGACCCCTCAACCTTTGCTAGATCCTGAGAACCAGCCAAAGCCTTCACTGTAGCATGCCAGCCAATACAAATACTACCAAGTGATAGAGCCCTAATTATCCTGCCTCCTCTGGCCTTGAGTTTGTTGCAGAGCCAAGTCTTGTTATCAGTTTTTTTTCTCAACTCGGGCACACGGAGCAGGCTATGTGTCTTAGCACAGAGCTCTAGTCATAATGTTCTTTTAAAAGAAGGGCCAGTAGGGAGCTAAAAGGGAGATAACTCCCAGGTGGAGATAGGGAGTTCAAGGGACCCAAACGTAGGTTTTGATAAAGAGGAATGAAGGGAGGGAAAGGGGATATTTGCATTAATAAAGTCTGTATCCAATCTATTCTGCTGAAACTGAAGATATTAGAGATGGGGGGGGGGGGGTTTGGAATAGTCTGTGATTTGCCCCAGTGATTAGATAAATCTTGTGATTGCCCTAGGCGAGGAAGACTACATTAAATTAGATTAGAGTTCTAATTAGAATTCTAACATTAAATTCTAATCCAGTCTCATACAAATAACCGTATGACCTTGGGAAGACTACTTGGTAGCCTTTTGAATACCTCTACCAAGCTATTGTTAAATGGTAACAAAGAAATACCAGCAGCTAGGTGGTATAATCAATAAAGCACTAGGTTTAGAATCAGGGAAACTCATTTTCCTGAGGTTAAATCTTGCCTGAGATGATTACTACCTGTGTAACCCTGTTTGCCTCAGTTTTCTCATCTGTAAAATGAGCTGGAGAAGGAAAGGGCAAACCACTGTATTATCTTTTCCACGAAAACCCCAAATGGAATTATAGAGAATTGGACAAGATTGTAAGGAACTAGTATTTGCAAAGCACTTAGCACCAATCCTGGCACATAGTAGTCACTACATAAATGTTATTTATTAATGTTGTTGCCTTTGGAAAGCGACACAGCATCAGGCCCACGAAGGAGGAGTTCATGCAATGATCTCATCTCCAAAGAGTTTATTCATTTTCTTTAGGTAATCCACTAAAGACTTAGTGACAAATAGAATTTTATTCACTTGGTCTCAAGGATAAGACTAGAGCACAGAATGGTTTTATGATTCCCTAAGGCTTGAAATCACCACAAAACTAATGTTCAGAGGACCTACTTAGTCCCTCTGCACCCTAGGAGAAGCTATCACAAAGCAGGAAGCAGTGATAAGAGTCTTCCAGATTAGGAGCAATGTGGCAGAGGAGGAAGAGCCTTGGGTTGTAAGTCCAGATCTCCTGGGTTCTGTTCTTGATTCTGCCACTCAACAAGTTAAGGCCTTGGGCAAACTCTGGCTTTTTGTTTCCTCACCTGTCAAAAGTAGAGAACAATACCTGAAGGCTCACTAATCTCCCAGGGGTGTTATGAGGATCAAATGAGATAATAGAAGGGAAATTACAAAGCTATACAAAGACCCAAGGCCTCCATGCCAATGCAGCTGTTGTAGGAAGCAGATGAGGAGAGGTGAACTCTTGGGACTTTCAAGCAAAGCCAAAGAGTTGAGTTTCTGATTATTTTCTAATTGTTCCATTGTCAGCCTTATCTCCTCAACTAGATTATAATTATATCCTCTCCTAGACTGTTCTGAGCTATTTCTGATGCCCTCAGCTAAGCTCTCCTTGGGCAAACAATAGCTCAGGGTTTTGGGATTTCAGCTGGTCCCCTCTTCCTATCAGCCCAGTCCCTGGCTGGCACTTGGGCAAGCCACTTAGGTCAGCTTAGAACTGGCTACTTATAAATGGAAGCCCCCAGAAGTCAGGAAAGTGACTGGATGTCCAGGTCTTATATGGAGCAATGAAAATGACCTCAAGCTCCAAACTTGAGAGAAATAGAAAGGGGGAAAATACCCAGATCACCACATTCCCCAGTCCCTTTATTAGTAATTACTTCTCTCAGAAAATCAGGCAAGAGGTATGTCCTCCTTCAACATCCTTGTTGTTCTGAACTTTTTCCACTTAAACACAAATTAGTTTCCCTGTAGACAAGGAGTTCTTAATCTGATGTGGTTGAACTTGTTTTTAAGGGAAAAAAAAACATGTATTTTTTAAAAATATAGTAATCTCCTTTGGAAGAACAGCTATGTAACACAGGAGGTAGAGAGCCAGGCTTGGCACTTACCTTTCTGAGTTCAAATCTGGCCTCAGATACTTACCAGCTGCATAATCCTTCACAAGTCACTTAATCCTGTTTGCCTCAGTTGCCTCATTTGTAAAATTATCTGGAGAAGGAATTGGCAAACCATTTCAGTATCTTTGCCAAGAAAAGCTCAAATGGGTCATGAAGAACTACACAAATGACTGAACAACAACAAAGCCTCCTTTGTAATCCTACAAACAACAATAACAACATGTCTTTTTTTCCATCTCTCTTCTGTTTCTTTTTTAATAGTATTTTATATTTCCAAATATATGCAAAAATAGTTTTTAACATTCACCCCTGCAAAACCTTGTGTTCCAAATTTTTTTTCCTCTTTTCCTCCTTCCCCCCTCCTCAAGACAACAAGGAATCCTATGTAGGTTAAACACAACATGTCTTTTACACTTTAAAAAAAACATTATTCTGAAAAAGGGTTTATAGACATTGTTAGATTGCCAAAAGAATCTCTGATAACAGTAACAACAACCAAAAGTAAGAACCTCTTGTATACATGGTTTTCATGAGTACTTATGGCAAAAAAAAAAAAAAAAAAAATCCTATATCTTGGTAATGAGTCCTCAAACTATGGGCATAATCTTAACATTGAGTCTGTTTATCACAGCTACCACTGTGGATGATTGCAAAAGCCTAATGATGGCTCGCCCAACTCAAGCCTCTTTCCACTCCAGTCCATCCTCCATTCAATTGCTGAAATGATTTTCCTAATATTCAGGTCTGACAATGCACAAAAGCATTATGAATAAAGCACTAGTCCTAGAAACAAAAAGACCTGAGTTCAAATCTAGAGCCAGATACTTGCTGACTATGTAACCCTGAGCAAGTCACTTAATTCTTCTCAGCCTCAATTTCTTCATCTGTAAAATAGAGATAGTAATAGCACCTGTTTCCTAAGGCTGATATGAGGATAAAATGAAATATTTGTAATATACTTTGCAAAATTTTAAATTATATAAATGCTAGTTATTATGTCTCTCTCCCTCTCCTTCTCACCTTTCTCTGTGTCCTTCTTCTCTCCTTCTACCTCTCCTTCTCCTTCTTTCCCTTTTCTTTTCTCTCTTCTCTCACTTTCCCTCTCCCTCTTGTCTCCTTCTCTGTCTCTCTGTCTCTCTCTGTCTCTCTCTCTCATACACAGATACACACACACACACACACACACACACATTTTACACGACAGACTTCAGGGACTCCCTGTTACCCCTCCAGATCAAATATAAATTCCTCTAATGGGAATTTAAAGCCTTTTGCATTCTGATCCTTCTTTCCAGTTTTTTTATACCTTACTTGCCTTCCCTCCATCTACTCTATGAGCCAATGGGATTAGCCTTGTTATCTCTTATACACAATACTCACTTTCCAGATTCCATATCTTTTGGGTGCCTTTTCAGTCCTGCCCCACCCAAAGCTCCCCTCCATGAGGCCCTCCTACCTCCTGGCTTTTTTCAAAAGCTAGCTCAAATCTCACCTTTTATAAGAAAATTTTCCTGATATCCTAAACCACCTCTTCTTCCTTCTAAAACTACCTTCCTTTCATATTGTACATATCTTGTATGTGCCTCTTTTTTTGCACATTTCCCCCACTAAAATGTATATTTTTTTGAGGGCAAAGACTGTTTTTACCTTTCTTTAAATCTCTAATATCTAGCACATATTTATAGCAAACAGTAAGTGCTTAGTAAACACTTGTTGACTGACTAGATATATTTAAAGCTTGCTTCTGCAGGGTTGGCGTAGCCTATGAAAATCCAGGTCACTTCCACACTATAATGAGGTATCAGAATAGGGAATGGAAAAAAACAGGAAGCTTGGTCCATCCTGGAAGCTTCCTCTCCAGTCATTCTCCAAACAAATGCCAAAGTGATTTTCCTAAGGCACAGATCTGGCCATATTACTCTTCTGATCAACAAATTTCAGTGCTCCCAGATGCCTTTAGAATAAGCATAAATTTCTCATTTAAAACTATTTACAACCTAGCCTCAACCATTCCTTTCCAATCTTATTATATATTTGAAAGGGATAAATACATTTGGGTTCACAAAATCAGCTTCACAAATTCAAGATGTGAGAGGTGTAACTAAAAAGATTGAGGGATTTTATTGGACTGTATGCTCAATATGAATCAACAATGTGATGTAGCAACCAAAATAACTAATATGTGTACAAGAAAGTAACAGTATTCCGGGTTAGGGTAGTGATACAGTCCTGCTACATTCTGTAGTTGTCAAACCACATCTTAATTATTCCAGTCAGGTTTTAAAAAGCACATTTTAGGAAGGACACAGATTTGTTTAAGAATGTCCAAAAGAAAGTAATCAGAATGATTGAAATTGAAATTGAAATCATGTCCCAGGAGAATCAGTTGAAGGAAATGGGGGTGTTTAGTCTAGGAACTGAAAGGCTATCATGTGAAAGTAGAATTAGCCTTGTTCTTTTTGGCCTCAGAAGGAAGAATTATGAATAAATGGTGAAAGTTTCAAAGATGCAAACTTAGGTATCACATTAGGGAAAATTTCCCAAAAATTAGATCTGCCTCACCCTAGCTAGAATGAACTAAGTACATGGTAGGTTCCCCTTCACTGTTGAGCTTCAAGTGAGGGTTGGATGACCTTGATTGACCCAAGAGCTGAATAATAAGATCAATCATAAAGGGGAATCTTACACAAATATAGATTGGACAAGATGGCCTCTGAGGTTCTTCCTACCACTGAGATTCTAGAATTTCTCGATCCCTTTCCCATTCTCTCCTTACCATGACCAATCACCCTGTCTCCACTCTACCAGAAACTTGGACTCTACCCTTTGACTCCCCCAGTCTCTAAAGATGAGCCTTTTACCTTGTCTTGCCAAGAATCAGGGCCCCACAATCAGTGCTACTTCTGGCATCCTGACATCATATATAAATGAAGGATGTGAACTGACTATGCAAAAAAACATTTTTTTTCTCTTGTATCCTGCAAGTCTTTATTAAAACCACCTAGTACAGAATCTTACACACTCAATAAATACTTGTTGAATGAATAGCTACAAAGTCAAATGAGCAGTATAGATAGTAATAGGATGACAGGTGGGGGAAAAGATCAATGCTAGCTAGAAAAGTCAGGGATGGTTTAATAGAGGAGCTACAGAATCTCAGAGTTGGTAAGACCATCTGATCACCTAAACAAAGTAAAAAGAAATTCCTTCTAAAAATACCTAAAACAAAAGGTCAACTGGATTTTGCTTGAAACTTTATAGGGATACAGGAAACTACTCCCTTCCAAGGGAGTCCATTCCACTTTTAATTGTTAGAAAGATTTTCCTTATATCAAGCTCAAATTCTCCTCTTCATAATTCATTCCACAACCCGTTCCTTCCTTCCTAGTTCTTCCCCATGGAATCAAGCTTAATTCCTTTCCCGTGCAACTACCTTTCAAATATTTTAAGACAGCTATATATGCTGCATCAAACTTCTTTTCTTTAGATTAAACACCAGTTCTGTCAACTAATCTTCATAGAGCATGGTCAGAAATTCCATCACCAACTTGGCTGTGCTTCTCTGGATATTCTTCAGTTCACTGCTGGTCTTCCCAAAATGTGATCTCCAGAACTGAATACAATTCTTGAGCTATGATCTGATCATGCTAGAATATGGGAGGACTATCACCTCCCATGGAAATGGAAAGCAAGCAGTACCTTCATAGGCAAAGGGAATTCAGCTAGAAAGGGAATTTGGGTGTAGGTGAGGAGGATGAAGAGGGATGCATTGCAGGTAGGGGACATAGTCACAGATAAAGACAGAGAGGTAGGAAATCTTTTTGAGGACAAATAAGTGAACCAATCTTGGCTATAGTAGTGGAATGGCAAAAAATACTGGAAACACAGGTTGGAGCCAGAGTATAGAAAATCTAGAATGCCAAGTTGTTAAGACTTTTAAACTAGTTAATATTTTGTCCAAAATTCAGTAAGTAGAGGAAAATAAGAAATCACTTTTGCCCTGCTAAATTTTCAACCACCCTTTAAAGGATCATTTAGTACTTGGAGAGGATATAAACTTATTAGGTGTACTTTTTCTCTCTTCTCCTTTTCTCTTTTATCCACTTGCTCAGAAAACCTAGATGTCTTAAAAATAATTTCCAAAGGAAAGGGCCCCACATGTGCAAGAATGTTTGTGGCAGCCCTTTTTGTAGTGGCTAGAAACTGGAAATTGAATAGATGCCCTTCAATTGGAGAATGGCTGAATAAATTATGGTATATGAATATTATTGAATATTATTGTTCTGTAAGAAATGACCAGCAAGATGATTTCAGAGAGGCTTGGAGAGACTTACATGAACTGACGCTGAGTGAAATGAGCAGAACCAGGAGATCATTATACACGGCAACAACAGTACTATATGACGATCAATTCTGATGGACATGGCTCTCTTCAACAATGAAATGTTTCAAACCACCTCCAATTGTTCCCTGAAGAAAGCCATATACACCCAGAGAGAGGGATGTGAAATGTGGACCACAACATAACATTCTCATACTCCTTGATTGATGTTTGCTTACATTGTGTTTCATTTATCTGATATATTTTTTGTGTAGATAAGATTTTTCTTGCACAACAATGATGTTTGGAAATATGTATACATATATTCGATTTGCCAATATTTTAGCATAATTAACATGTAGTGGATATCCTGCCATCTAGGGGAGGGGTGGGTAGCTGGGGGGAAAAATTTGTAACAGAAAGGTATGTAAGGGTTATTGTTGAAGAATTACCCACACATATGTTATGCAAATAAAATAAAAAAAATAATTTCCAAGGCAATCAGGTCCAAATTGTCTCAGGCCAGTTGAATTTGGTTTGGATCCACCCACATTCCTCAATATCCTTCCACATTTCTATTTCTTACTGATCTCAAGGCCCTCCTAGGGAGAAGGATTTTTATATCAGTGTACAGTCAAGTGCCTTGCTTCCTTCCAATATCCCACATTCTTGAAGATTCCCATGAAATTAAAATACAAAGAAACTTGCAAAGATGTAGAAAAGGACAATTCCTCATTATCCTGGTTGACCCTGAGAATAGGATCTAAGGTCATTTTCATGCCAGTATCAGTAACTCAAATTCATCTAGCAGCATATTGAGATTTATAAAGCAGCCTCTGTAAAGAGTGCAAATGTTGTTTATCCCAATTTTGTGGATGAAGAAATTGAGAATCAATTATGTAAAGTGATTTGCCTATAGTCACACATATAATAGGTATTAGATGCAACACTTGAACTTGGGTCTTCAGATTTCAAATCCAATACTCTTTCTGTTATGTCACACCATATTTGAGGATAGAATGAGGTCCTCTGAACAGTTAGGATAGAAATACAGAAATGGGATGTGAGATTAGTAGGATTTCAATTTTTCCTCACAGCTTTTATACTCCAAATAAAGAGCCCCAAATTTGGGAAGGGTTTTCTCAGAATACAGAGTCAGTGCAGTTCTAAAGTTTATTAATCTTTCATTTCAGCCTCATCCCAGATGAAAGACTTTATAGTTAATTTTATATAGTAACTATTTATGAGATGAGACTTCATTTTTTTTCTGGACTGGGTCTTTAGGTTCCCAGGAAGAACTGTTTGGGAAGCAAACCTGAAAACCAAATTGAGGAGTATTTGGAGCTGAGACCCACTGGAGTGAATTAAGCATAATGAATAGTCCTAAAGGAAGCCCAAGATTCTCACACCTGGCTCCCTGCTTCACTAGTGCTGTTGTCACTAATGCAATTCTCCCACCCCCACGGCCACCCCCTTCTAAACAATATCAAAATCAAAACAAACATTACAGTTAAAATATGCTTCAGGCTAACCACAAGATTTGCCTAGTATGTCAACATATGGGGGAGAAAAGGCATTCCTTCTTCAGAAAAGATGAGTGAACTGACACTGGGCAAAAGCATAAACTTATCCCAATACTCTCAGCCAATAGTGGTAAGTTTTGGAAATGCCTCTAATAACAGCTGTCTCTGTGCCCTCAGAACTTTACCCTTCTGGAAGTAACACATTTCACCTTGATTAGAGATGTCTTAAAGGGATAATGAATTAATATATTATTATAGAATTGCAGCCCAGGGGACTAAGTACCTTCTCCCAGAAAGGGTCCCCAGATCTGAATCCATGCAGACTGATTTCAGTTGTGGGCAGAGCTGCCTGACCCCTCTACTCCAGCAGCCTTCTTTTCCTATTAATGAGTTCCTGGAAACTCCATTTTGAGAAAGATTCCAGACCAGTCGTTCTTCATTCTCTGGACTTCACTACTAGCCTTAATCATTGAATGGGTGCAGCCTCAGTCATACTGAGATCTGTTGAAGACCTTAGCTTTAAAAGGTCATGGTCTCCCATTTCATCCAAGGCCTGATGGGCAGCCTGATCAATATCTGGCCATTGGCCCCAGATGGCTCTGGAGGGAAAAATGAGGCAGGTGAACTTGCACAGCCCTCCCTCACTTAAATCCAATTCACTTGTATAGGATGGTATCATCTCCCTAATGTCATAATCCTCTTCAACAACAGTAACTGTACCCCCAAAGTTCATGCCTTCCCCCTTCCCTTTTTATATCTTTTCTTCCTCCATTAAAATATGTGTTCTTTGAGGGAAGGATCTGTTTTTTGTTGTTGTTGTTTTGTTTTGTTTTGTTTTTACTTTTATTTGTATCCTATCAATTAGCACAGTGCCTGACACATAGTATGCACTTAATAAATTAAGCTTTTTCTCATTGTTGTTGATTCTTTATACTCCCAAAGTGGAGCCCCAAGGAAAAATCACTTAAAATTTAGGCTTGGTTCAAGTCTAGGGTTTCCCCAAAAGGGACCAAAGGTTGGGTTTTAAAAAAAATACTAAATATACAAGATAGATCAAGTATAGGGCAGTTATTTATTTCCTACATACAAAAGAAATGATTAAAGCACAAAAGTGTCAAAAGCACACACTGGCAGATTTAAATCATGAAGTTTAAATCTCCTTCTGGGAGATAGGAAACATTTTGTGGGACACCTTTACCCTGGCTCTGTACTATACAAAAATTCTTTCAAGGTCCATAATTCCTAACAAGTCAGGGAATGGTTTGGGCACATCTTCCTATTAATGGTCATTTGCTACCATTCCCCTCACACACAAATATGAAGACATATTTGAACTCGGATCTTCCTAACTTCAGTTCCAGCACTCTATCCATTGTACCACCTAGCTGCCCAAGGTTGGGATTTGTTAAATTGTGATCAGCAATGGCACAAAGAAGCAAGATTTCAGAGAAGAGAACATGGTAGAGCTGTACTTGTGAGAAAGAGAGACAGAGGAGACAGATGAAGAGACAGAGACACAGAAAGACACACAGACACACAGATACAGAAAAAGAGACAGAGAGAAAGAAACAGACATAGAGCCATACACAGAGGGAGACAGAGAGAAAAAAAAGAAGAGGAGGAGGAGGAGGGGGAAGAAGAAGAAAATAAAAGAAGGGAGGGAAGGAGAGAGGGATAGAGAGTTTGAAGTACAAATAATCTGACTATCTGAATTCAAGAGGATGACTTCCAGGCTGAAGATGTCTACCTCTGGATCACTATTTCATCACCTGTACCAGATAAAGAAACAGAAAGAAAAAGAGGCAGCCAGAGGATTTGGGATCCAGACTCAGACTCACTTAAGCAACATATAAGTTCCATGCTGCCATAGACACTGTGGAAGGCTAAAGAGAGAAGCTCTCTCCTCTCCTCTCTCCATCTTCAAAATGGAGGCTCAAAGAGCACACACTTAAGCCCAAGGGCCAGTCTTTTTAAGGAATAATGAAAGGGGGGCAGCTAGATGGTATAGTGGATAGAGCACCAGCCCTAAAGTCAGGAGGACCTGAGTTCAAATGTGATCTCAGACACTTAATATTCCCTAGCTGTGTGACCCTGGGCAAGTCACTTAACCCCAACTGCCTCAGCGAAAGCAAAAAAAAAAAAAGGGAATAATGAAAGGGTTGCTATTCCTGGCTCAGTAGCCAAATCTCTTGGACAAATTCTCCTTTATGGATTAGCAAGAAGTACTCAGGGCTATGCTATACTTTAGCAAAGAGCCAAAAACCATGTCCCACATTCTCCATTTAGCCAAATCCCATGCTCAATCAGTCATTTAAAAAGCATTTAAGTTCTCACTTTGTGCTAAATTCTTGGGATTCAGAGAAAGGCAAAAAATAAGATCATATGTAATCTGATGTAAACAAAATATATGCAAAGTAGATGGAAGGTAACATGTGAAGGGAAGACACTAGCATCTATAGGAAAAGCCTCTCTCAGAAAGTAGACTTTGAGCTGATTGTTGAGGGAAGCCAAAAGGCAAAGGTGAGGAAGAAGGGAATTCCAGGCATGGGGGACAGACAGGCAATTTAAACAAACAAAAAAAAGCATAGAGAGTGGAGAATGAGTATTGGGTATATAAGAGGAGCTTCAAGCAGGCAGTATAGCTGAATCACAGAATTGGTAGAAGGAAATAAAATACAAGAAAACTGAAAAAAGGTAAAAATGGATTAGTTTATCAGTTTTAAATGCCAAACACAGGAGTTTCTATTTGATCCTGAAAGTCATAGAGAGGCCCTGGAACTCACTGAGCAAAGAGCTGCCATGTCTGTGTTTTAAAAAAATTAACATGGCAGCTAGCTGAATGGAGGATGGATTAGAGTGGGAGAGACTTGAGTGAAGAATGAGAAACTCAGCTGAGATAGGGATGGAGGAGTATGGATGGAAGCTTGAAGAAAGAAGATAAGGCTTGGGATATGTGCTAAAGGGAATAAAAGAGCAAATCGATCAAGAAGAAATAGAATGTTTTTGCCTTGCTACAGTGAGGGCCCAGTTTAGATTAGAAGATATAAATTTGTAATGGATACACTCAAAAGGGTTCATGATTTCTTTCAGCTGTATTCAGTAGCACATGAATAAGAATGAAGGAGGTGAATTGTAGAAGTAAAAAAAAAAAAAATTAAAAAAAAAAAAAACTGAGGCAGAGAGTGAAGTGATTTGATCCTCAGACACTTAGGCCAGATTTGAACTCAGGTTTTCCTAATTCTAGGCTCAGAACTCTAACTACTGGGCCACATAGCTGCTCAATCCAAGATTGGGATTTGCCAAATTGTGATCAGTAATGGCCCAAGGAGGCAAGATTCCAGAGCAGAGGACCATGTAAAATTATACAAGTTCATCAAAGGACCAAGATAGAAAAGGTAGGAATATATATCTAATGCAGAGGTGATGACCTGGGAAAGAACAGAGGAGTACACAGGGAAAGATGGAGTGATAAAAAATTATGATCAGATAAAAGAAGATTAGAATTCATGAATAAGAAAGTAAAACACTTGTGGTAATGGCAAGATCAAGGGTATGAAGTAGCATGCAGGAGTAGGTCATGGGAAATAAGGAGATTGAGGAAGTGGGAAGTAAAGGCATTTGAGCCAGCATCAATACTTACATACACACACACACACACACACACACACACACACATATATATATATATATTAAAGAGCCCCAGCATAGGAACAGGACATGGGGGGGAAACACTGTGAGCCTTTAAATCCATTGAGAACTGAAGGAAAATATATGGGGAGTTGATAGACAACAGCATTAATCTCAAAATAGAAGAAGCTGTTGAGTGATGTGGTAGAGGGAGAGTTTCAGTATGGCAGAGATACCCACATTTCCCCAGTCCTCATCACTCCTACTCCCTTGGAAGTTTACTGTCTGTCCCATCTTGATGTGAGGAAGGTTCCTATAGGAAAAGGGAGGGAAGGGAATGAGCATTTATATAGTACGTACTATAAGCCAGGCACTGTGCTAAGTGCTTTATAAATATTATCTCATTTAATCAAGATAGGTGCTATTATTATGCCCTTTTTATAATTGTGGAGACTGAGGTAGAGAGAGGGTCCCAGATCATACTGTCTCAAAAGTGTCTGAATCTAGATTTGAACTCCAGGCCTAGGACTCTATCCAATTTGCCACTTAACTGCCTAAATAGCAATTCTGCAAGTCATTAGAAAATCAAGAAAGAGAATAATGAGAGCAGGGAGAGTAGAAATCGTGACATCCTAAGATCTAGGTGATGAATTTGGAGATCCATTTCCCATAAGACTTTTTTTTTTTTTTGCCAAATGTTAATACAACAAATTCCATGCTATGAGCAAAAAAATATATATTTGAGAGGCATCATAGTTAAATATATTGTCTTGCCATGTTAAAATGGAAGCTCCTTGGAAGTTTGGGATGTCTTACTTGCTTATACTTTGTATCCCCCAACATTTAACATAATAACTTTTTAAGAAATCCTTTTATCAGTCCCACATTCTCCACTTAGCCAAAGCACATGCTCAATCAGTCATTTAAAAAGTTGTATCCCCAACCTTGTATCCCCAACACTTAACATAATAAATTCTTAAGAAATCCTTTTATCAATCTATTATTACCTTGTATCCCCAACACTTAACATAATAAGTTCTTAAGAAATCCTTTTATCAATCTATTAATCAATCAATCTGTTACTTTATCATTGACCTGTCTTTACCAGACAGCCTACACTTAGTGAAGGATTAAAAATGGAAGGATCTTAAGAGTCCATCTGCCATGGTTTACATATAATGGAGGCTGAATTGGCCCATAAGGACCATCCCAGGGATTTTTTTTTTTTTTTAATCAGAGCTACGGAGGAAATTTCAGTAGACTACAAGATCATGATAGTTTTGTTGAAAGAACTTCCTGGATATTTCCCATTGTATATGAGCAGGAATTGATCTACAGCAGGCATTCTTAACCTTTTTTTTTTTCTTTTGTAACATTTGGCAGTTTCGTGAAGCCTATGGACTTCTACTCAGAATAATATTTTTAAATGCATAAAATAAGATTACAAAGAAAACAAATTATATTAAAAGAGTTATCAAAATATTTTAAAAACAAGTTTGGGGACTCCAGATTAAGAACTCCTAATTCAATTATTGTTCTGTAAGAAATGAGCAGCATGATTTCAGAGAGGCCTGAGCATGAACTGAGTGAAATGAGCAGAACCAGGAGATCATTATACACAGCAACAACAAGACTATATGGTGATCAATTCTGAAGGATATGGCTATCTTTAATAATGAAATGTTTCAAATCAGTTCCAATTGTTTAGTGAAGAAAGCCATATATACCCAGAGAGAGGGATATGAATGTGGACCACAACATAACATTCTCATGCTCTCTATTGATGTTTGCTTGCATTGTTTCCCTTCTCAGATTTTTTTTCTTGTAGATCCAATTTTTCTTGCACAGAAAGATAATTGTAAAAATATGTATACACATATTCAATTTGTCAAGTATTTTAACATAATTAACATGTAGTATACTTCCATCTAGGGGAGGAGTGGAGGCTAGGGGGGAAAATTTGTAACAGAAAGCTTTGCAAGGGTCAATGTTGAAAAATTACCCATACATATACTTTGCAAATAAAAAGCTTTAATAAAATGGAAAAAAAAAGAACTCCTAATTCAGAGGGTTTCCTTGATGAGCTCAATTTAGTAAGCTTGCATAATACACATTTGATAAGCACCTGCTGCTAAGATATGCCCACTGACCTGCTGTTAAAAGGATAGATTCTGCCCCTTGATGAAGTGGTTGGCCAGGACTCTCAGGAGAAGAGCTCTTCTTTGAAAAGTTACCCTTCTTTATAAAGAAGAGTAGGCAGATCCTTCTTACTCCTTCCTTCTGCACACTTTTTTTCTTTTGTATTTTCTTCCAGAGTTTAGCAAATTGTATATATATAGAAGAGAGCATTTCTTGCTCACCCCCAACCATCTGGGAGCAGAAGCATAGAGTTAATTCTTTAAATCTCCTAGCCAATCTAATCATCTTGGAGACTCCTCAGTCAATGAAACCCTTCTTCTTAGATGCCCATCAATTGGGGAATGACTCAATAAATTATGGTACATGATTGTGATGGAATACTACTATAATATGACAAGAAATGACAAACAGAATGGCTTCAGAAAAACCTGGTAGTTACATCTGAAGGATCATGATGAAAAATGCTATAAACCTTCAAAGAGCAAAATGATGAACTGCAAATTGAAATGTAATTTTTTAAATTTTTTCTTGCTTTATTTTTACAACATGGTTAATATGGAAAAATGCTTTGCATTATTTCATATGTATAATTGATATTATATTGCTTGACTTCTCAATAGGTAGGAGAGGGACTAGATGGAAGGAAAGAATTTGAAACTCAAAACATTTTAAAATGAATGTCAAAAGTAAATAAATAATGAAGAATTTAAAAGTGACAAAGGAAAAAAAAGGGAGAAACCTTTCCCCTTAGAGATGTCATGGGAAAGCTGCAAAAAAAGCCAGTTCATCATGGAGTAGCTTCAGTTTTGAAAACATAATCAGCCTATTCAGGGTTAATGGTCTTTGTCCTCTTAACAATGGACATGTCCAAAAAGAGACTCACTGTCCGTGTAAGTTCACAGCATCCAATTCATCAGCTGTTCAATCTTTTCTTGCACTTATATGAAGAAACTAAAACCCAGAGAAACTACGAGATCATGGATTTGGACCTGGAAAGAATCTTAGAGGCAATCTAGATATGCCCTCGTTTTATAGATTAAGAACTAAAGCACAGAGAAACTAATTGACAAGCCTAAAATCACACCGGAGATCATTCAGATAGGGTGGCACAGCCAGCCTTGGGAATCATGTCCAAATACAAACTCCATTGTATTCTAGAATAAAGTGACTTAGCAAAGGTCACTTAGTAGGAAGAGATAGAGCCAGGGTTTGAACACTAGTCTTGTCTCCACTTTTGCCTGGAATACCTTCAGTTCCTGATCTGTGCTATGTCTGCAAACATTTAGTATGAATAGAAGCATCCTGCTTTCTCCTTGAATATATACAGTTTTCAAAATATTTTCTATTTGTCTTAGTCTTTGTCTTTCTTCTCCAACAAGACTATGAGAATTATGTTTCTCTTGTAATTTCCAAGGTGCCTAACTCTGTAGGGACATATTATGTGCCCAATAAGACATCTAAGATATTGGCTTAGTAATTAATGCCCCAGTATCAGTTAACCAATTAACATTAATTCGTTTTCACATGAGAAGATATAGCAAGAAGAGAAGCATAAAAATATTTCCTAACCAGGCAGACTTCTATGTCACTCAGTCTCTGGGATGGATGTCCTAAGGCTAAGGGAACATGCTCATTTGATGTTCCTGCTTTTAGGAAATGCCTGGAAACATGAGATGGAAGGACCTAGTCTCGTGTTGGATCTGGAGAAGATATTCTAACTATTTCTGGTCCATGAGGACAAAGACTTTTGGAGGTTGCTGAGCCAGCATTCAAAAGGACTCCAGCCCCTTTAGAGAAAGATGAATTGCTTCTGGTGTTTGTTCTTCCTCCTGTTTCAGTTATGTCTTTTCCCCAGCTCTTAAGTGAAGGAGCATTGACTGTGACCTTGTGAGTTGAAATCCCACACCAATATTTGCCAAAAATCAGGTTGGATGAGGCACTTGTGGCCTGCTTGGCCCAACCCCGAAGGGGATCCACTCCAAGAGACCATATTCTGCTGCAGCATAGAAAGGACTTGTCCAGGGATATCTAGAAAACATTCAAAAATTAAGTTGATGGGGGTAAAGACATGGGTGGTAGCAGCTACTTTTAGTTTGGGTTCACAGTCCCAGGAACTGAGTTTGTATAGTGGAAAACTTGCCTCTATTTCATAGGATGCTTATTAATTTGGTTTATTTTTATTAATTAGCTGACTAATGCTGCTATGCCATTGGTCATCAGACTGATTGACAACACAGGGGAGATATTAACACTAACCAGAAGTTGATTTGGGGAAGAACATACCATAATGGGGACTTGAACCAATAGGATTTAGAGACATCTCCCTGATAACTCTAGAACCTTGAAGGGAAGATACAAGGGTCTGGGGGACCTGGGCAGGTAAGAATTGGGATAAGGATTCTGGGAGTCTAGAAAGGCCAGAAAGGTATGGATAAAGGGCCAGTTGATCTCTCATATCTCATTTTGTAAGTTTCTTTACCTATATGCAATAGTAGAGAGGCATATAATGCTATAGAACAAGTATCATGCTAAATATTTGTAGACATAGCACAGATCAGGAACTGAAGGTATTTCAGGCAAAAGTCATAAGAGCAATTTAGCAAGTGAATTGGAAAAAAGGGACCATAGAAATTATTTATTCCAACTTTTTTTTATCTTAAAGGAGAAGAATCTGAGACCCAGAGAAGTTATGACCTGTCCAAAACCATACAGATTTTAAGTAGTCTAAGTCAAGATTGTAACAATGATCTAGACCTGGAGTCAGGAAAGTATGGATTCAAATTCTGCTTCAGACACTTAAGCATTTCTGCAAATTCAAGCATCACTTAACCTCTCTGGGCCTCAGTTCCCTTGTCTGTAAAAGGAGGTTAGACTCAATGACTTCTAAGGTCTCTTTGACTTTAGTCTCTAAGTCTCTAGCTAGCCTCATCTACCCTTTGATGTTAGGAGAAGTATCAAGTTGGAATTTAAGAAACATGTTTTACAATCAGTGGCAGCTTCTATAAACACAATTCCATTCATTCTAGTTGTTTTTTGTTTTTTTTGTTTTTTTATTGTTCAATCTTTTTCAATCATTTCTGACTCTTCAATGACCCCTTTTTGGGGGTTTCCTTGACAAAGCTACTAGAGCAGTTTGTCTATCATATCTGACTCTTCAGTGACCCCTTTTTGGGGGTTTTCTTGGCAAAGATATTGGAGTGGTTTGCCATTTCCTTCTCTAGCTCATTTTACAGATGAGGAGACTAAGGCAAACAGAGTTAAATGACTTGCCCTGGTACACAAAGCTAGCAAGTGTCTGAGGCCATATGTGAACTCAGGTCTTTCTGATCCTGGGCCCTGGTGCTCTATTACACCACCTATCTGTCCCCTATCTAATATTTTATCATGTATTTATTAGAATCATTATGCCCATCTCCAAAGTATTACCACCTGGGAAATCAACAACTGTCTTAGCAACAGTATGACCACTTCACCCAACAGTTGAATCCGAGTACAGATAGACCTCAACAGCCAAAAGATAATTCTCCCAAACCAGGAGGAAAGAAGATGCAGTTTAATGTGACAAGAAAGATACTGGCCTTAGGGCTTGGTTCAATCCCAGCTATCCTGCTTATTACCTATGTGGCTTTGGGGAAGAATTCATCTATCTCAGTCTCAGTTTCTTTATCTGTAAAATGGGAGAATTAGGATAGATGATCTCTATGGACTAATCCTATCCTAAATCTATTAATCTTATTAAGTCAGCTGGAGAGTTAAGCCACAAAACCATCTTTCTCTGTCCCACCTAGAGAATAGCAAGCCATCCTTCAAAAATAAAGATGTTAATGGCACGTCCCCTGCTTCTGTCCACTTCAGCAGTAAGACAAAACTTTGTCTTCAGGAATCAAGAAGCTTTATTGTCATTGTCTTCATTTTTATTGTTCACTTGTGGCTGACTCTGTGACTCCTTTTGGAGCTTTCTTGGCAAAGATACTAGAGTGGTTTGTCATTTCCTTCTCCACTATATTAAGCAAAGAGCCCAGGTAACATACCAACGTCTGAGCTCACATTTGAACTCAGATCTTTGACTCCAGGTCAGTGTTCTATCTACTGGGCCACCTAGTTGCATCATAAGTCATTCCTACTCTCTAGTTTGAACTTTTTTTTTTGGGGGGGGGGAATGTAGCTGCCCCAGGTTAAGACTGTGACTTAGGAGACAGAGCAAAACTAGCTGGTATATACAGGAAGCAAATCAAGGGCCTTAGCTTCCTCTGGTCAATGGTTAGAGGATAGAGTTCCGAGTGACTCTAAACAGATAGAATATGTACTAATCTTACCAATATTTTTAATTTATTGGGTTTGGAAAAGAATTTTTAAAAAAATTGCTTCTCAGAGGTGAGAGTATGAACTAGATTATTCCCTCCAGGTCTTGGGAAACATGGTTCACCATCAACATAGGACCAGGCTTTTGGTCTATGGTGGTGGGCAGAGGAAAAGAATAGAGTGATTCTACTCCCTCTGTTGGCTCCAGAAGAGCAAAGCACAAAGAATCACTTCTCTGGGTCTTATAATGACTTTGGGTAGGGAAGAAGAAAAGGCAACTACTTTCAAGGGTACATTTTCATGGTTTTTATTAATTCACTAAAATTTCATCTTTGCCCCCATTCAATACAAATGTAGTTAGTCATCTGACTGCTTCTGCTAGTTCCAAAGTAGAATTTGGCATAATTGGATATAGCCAATACATGAGATTTCCTTTGGCAATTTTGACCGCCCTCTTTGCTTCCTCTATCTCTTTCCATTTCCCAATACACTCCTACACACTTCAAATGGACATCAGCTATCTTCAAACAATCTTTCTTCATATTATTCCCCAGTTCAAGAACTCACAATTGTTCTCTATTGCTTGTTAGATCAAGTTCAAAATCTCTCCTTGGCATTCAAAGGTGTTCCAACACATGGCCACATTCTGCCATCCCAGTTTTATTTCCCATTATTTCCTCTCCTCCAGCTAGAGTGATCTCCTGCCCATCTCTTCATAGGACACACTCATCTTTCCTCAACTCTTTCATTCCCTTTTTTTTCCTCTGTCTATAATACTCTATCTCCAATTTTCCAAACCCCTTCCATCCTTCAAGGCCTACATATTCCTTTATAAACCCCTCTTCTATTGCTCCAGCCACCAACAAAACCTTCCTTTTCTGGTTTTTTGTGGCTTTTGCAGTCTGTATCACCTAGCCGAGAACTTACTCATACATTGCCTTGTTTTGTTTCTTATGTAGTCCTAGCAAAGTTCCCAGAGGACAGAAATCCAACTTTGTACTTCTCTTATAAAACATACATACACATAAAACCTATTTATGTAGTTTTATATAGAGACCTGTATATAGTTACTAGTCTAGGCACACAGTAGGCTCCATATATTGGAATTATTGGTTTGATTTCTACTTCTTCCTATATGATTGGTAAATGAATTTTATCACCTCATCCACTGTTCAGACTTACAAAGAGGGAAGAAAAGGCTGAAGGCCATAGACAACATGGAAAGCAATGACCTTTATCTCTTATCATGGGGAAGTTCCACTCAGATAAATAGGATGGTATTATCAGGCTCAAGAGGAAGTGTGATGGGAGGTGTATGAGTTGATGGAGTTGTATGAGGTGATGGGGGTGGGGTGGGAGAGAAATGACTTAGAAATCAGAGGATTGTAAGATCTCTCAAAAATCTATTACTTCTTCAAGAATTTGACCATGTCTCTGGTTCTCTCTTTATCTGTAAAGCTGACATGATCCTGATTCACCAAGTAAGGCTGATATGAAGTTTCAACTGTAACTAAATCTGCAAAGAAAAGGAGAAATTGAATGTAGAAACCAGAATCATCTTGAAAGAGTAAAGCACATTTGACCATTGTGGTGAGGGAATAGGGTATGTTCATTAATGCCCTATCTCTGTTAGCTGAGAGCTGCCATGCATATCCATCAATCACCAGGTTTCAAAGAATGAGATACAATAAAACTCTGCTGAGCATAACTGAACATTTCTTTGATGGTTCAGAAGGCATTCCAAGCCTTTTTCAGGGCCTCAAGGTCATCTTTATGGATGGACATCAATTCTCATTACATAGAACTACAGATGCAGAAGGTAGAGGAGATTGAACTGACCCTATGACATAACCTGGAAGTCGCTTTTATGAATAAATCCCTGAAGCCTATTGCGCTAAATAGAGCTTTTAAAATTGGCATTCATTTCTGTTCCATAAAAGAAGAGGGCAGAAACAAAAAAAAATTGTTTGTATTTGAGCTTGTTAGTTGTTTGGATTCCACAAAAATGAATTTTCTTTAAGTGCCTGGATCTTACTCCATGCTTTTTGGACATGCTTTTATAGACAGCCTAAGTGTCTATAAAAGACCAAAAACCAAGCCAAAACCAAATAAACAAATAAAAAGCCAACAACAACAAACAACTGGGAGAAAACAATACCTTTAGCTACCAGAATAAATTGTTCACATGCATTGACAAAAAAAAAAAAAAAAAAAATTGCTTCAGAACTTAAGGTTGAGAAAGTAGAACCAGCAAGGTCATTTATGATGTGGGATTTAGAGCTGTGAGAATTGGTGACATCATTTCCATCCTCATTTTCTTACCCAGGTTCTATCTGTGTTTTAAGCAAAAATGACTGGATTATAATGAAGGTGGTAATGACAAGCTTCTCTTCCGATGTAATACCTAGAACAGCTCACCACAAATAATAATTGGTGAATAAAAGAATGAATCAGTGTGAAAGCTGCTAATGCCCATTTGCAATTAACCTGGGAGAAAATGCCTGTATTCCATTCAGGACCTCATAAGTCTCCAGCCACTAATTTAGGCTAGAGAATGCTAAGGTCATCAGCACTGGATGCACTGGGAAGACTTAGAGCACTTTTATATACCAGAACCTATCAGCACAAAATTGTTGGTATTTGAGCTTTCTTAGTTGTTTGGATTCCAGATAAATGAGTTTCTGCTAACTGCCTGGATTCTACCCTATTCATTAGATAGCTTCAGTGCCTCTAAGAGAAAAAACAAACAAATAAACAAATGTGAGGGTCTGGGATCAGGATCATCTCCCTGAGTTCAAGTCTGGCCTCAGACACTTACTAGATTTGTAATCCTGGACAAGTCACTTAATCCTGTTTTCCTCCATTTCTTCACCTATAAAATGAGTTGGAGAAGAAAATAGCACACAACTCCAGTATCTCTGCCCAGAAAACCCCAAATAGGATCATGAAGAGTTGGTCAAGACTATAAATAGGATCATGAAGAGTTGGTCAAGACTATAAGTGACTGAACAACATAGAGCAGTGGGTTGAGCACTAGACTTATAAAGAAATCTGAAGATTATATTTATAAATACCTGTCAGAGTTGTTGTCTTAGAGAAAAGTGCTTTGTAAATTACTACTGAAATATGAGATACTGTTATTACAACACCAAATCATCCAGATGGGGTACTCTACAGAGAGTATAAGGCACTGAATACATGGGCAAAGAGAACAAAAAATAAATAATTTTGGAGCTTGGGATACTATCTTGGGAGGGCAAGCATGGGTGGAATATGGCAATGGGCATCATGGATTTCTACAGTGAATGTATGAAGAAAATTCAGAAAAGAAAGGGTTCAGAATTTTGTAGAAGGCTCATACTGCCCTTTTTCACTTGTTTTCCGAAAAGACCTCAAAACTGTCCATATATGTCCATAATGCCTCTCAAACACCAGTTTCTGAGGATGTGGACCAATCAAAGGAGCCTAGGAGGCACAATAGTGAACAAGTCACCAGGCGAAAAACAAACTTGGACTCAGCCGGGGAATATGGATTCTTCTGTGTAATTAAAACAAGTTATTTCACATCTCTAAGACTCAGTTCCTTCATCTATATAATACAGGAATCAGACTTCCAGTTCTGAGTAGGGAGCTTCAAATGCCATGAGATGGAAAGAAACAGGGACATAATAAAATTGTCATTTTTGGTTTAAAAAAAAAGCATCAACCAATAGAAATAATGAAATACATTCCTTCATAATTACATGACTGATGATAAACTTTGTAGAAAATCGATGAATGGCAGATACCCTAGAGATCATTTACCAAGTGAAGAGATGAGGAAAGTCATATATCAAGTGAGAACCAGTAAATGGGCCTTCCAACTTGTTTACCAGATCTTAATTTTCCTCAAATGTCCAACTCAGAAGCCTTAAAATTAGTGGTATCAATGTGTGTTTAGAAATGTGAAAGATGATAATAAAATTGTCATTTTTTGGGGAAAGAAGCAGGGACAGCTATAGGTGTTATAGCCCCATTGGACCCATCATGTGTTGGGGATGTGCCAGTAGGGTGGTGATGGGGGAGGGAGAGAGAAAGGCAGAGAAAGCAAAAGTCTGGGGCAAGGGGAAACACAATCTATGCTTCCTCTTTCACTACAAGCCCAGACATAGCTGCAGGATGGAGATCAAAAGGCAAGCAATCTCTGGAAAGACATAACAGAGATAATGCAGTTATCAGAATTCTATTCGATAAGGGAAGAAAAACCAGCCTGGAAGGGTTAGGGCCAATGTAGAGAATGACGAATCTAGGTTTGGATTTAGTCACTACCTTAACTGGAAAAGGAGATTCAGGGGAAGTGGGATGGAGGTAGGTGAACAGTCCACCATCGGTATTGTGCTGTGGAACAGATTCACAAAGAAGAGTTAGGAAGAGAAATCATATGAATATCAGAGTTGCCTCCTTGGATTATAGCAGCCCCCAAGGTTGGCCAGCTTTACAAACCAACTGAGCAAAAAGAGGTTCACCCCCTCCCAACCCCTGGCCCCTGCCCCAGGCAAAGCAAGGCTGGTTTCTTGGAAAGTGAGTAACAGAAGCCGAATAAGGAAGTCCTTGACTGAATTATAGGTACTCTGTCTTGAATCCGTCACCAACTCCTTAGCACCAGGCAAATTGAAACCAGAGGAAGTGAGCCAATAGGGAAGCAATAATAGCAGTCATTCTAGACCCTGAGACCTGAGCGGGAACCACCGGAAGAAGGCCAAAAGATGACAGATTTCCCTTTTCCCTTTCATTCAGAGAGGGGTGGAATGCTAACTTCCTTCTTAATAAGCAGCCCCCCTTTAAGGACCTGTTCATTTCCGAGAGTCACTGACAGAATTTTGTGATCAGTGCTATTGGGGCAGCCACAGGATAGCAGAAAGATTAAATCTGGAGTCGGGAGCAGCCCAAGACCAACAGTTACTGTGTGCCTTAGTTATTGAATGTAGGCATGGCTAAGGCACACAGATCCTCAGTTTTCTGAGCAATTGGAAAATAAAAGGATTGGACTAAATGACTATTTTCCCATTTGCAGACATCCAGATCTCAGAAAGAAATCCTGCTCCAAAGTCAGATACTTATATTTCTATTTCTGGGGCCCTGTGAATATAGATGCTTTGAGTAGGCCCCAGGTCACTAGACTTTCTGAGGTCATAAGGCAGCTAGATAGCACACAGTGGGTAGAGGGCTGGGCCTGAGTCAGACCAGCTTCAGACACCTACTAGCCTGTGTGACACTGAGCAAGGCACTTAACCATTATCTGCCTCAGTTTCCCAAACTATGAAAAGGGGATAAATAACAGCATCTATCTCCTAGGTCTCTCTGAGGATCAAGTAAAACAATATTTGTAAAATACTTAGTACAGTGCCTTCCATATAGTAGTCACTTAATAAAGTCTTGTTTTCTTCCTTCATCTCCCCCCAAAAAGGAACTTCATTTTTATAGTGAAATTTCTTATTTTTACTTCTAATAACTATTATATCTACTCCTCACAATAGTCTTATAAGAAAAATAGAGTAGGTACTATTATCATCATGTTATTATTAATAAAATAAAAAAAAAGGAAAAGGAATACATGGCCCATGGTCACACAAAGTCAGAGCAGAACTCATGTGTCTTGAGATGCCAGAATTCTTTTGATTATAACACACTGACATTTTCCCAGGAAGTTGTCAATTGGATAAGTCCTGGTGTTTTCTTTTGTTTTTATATCAGTAAATGCCCCTAGTACAATCCCTCTGAACATAGTAGGCATTTAATAAATCCTGGTTGAATTGAAGTTACAAGATCATAAACTCATGCTGAAGGAATCATAGACTTCAATCTACTGTTCAGTGCAGAAATTTCTTCTATAAGCTCTATGATAATAGACATCCAGCTACTCCGTTTGAACACTTCCCAATGATGAGAAGCTCATTACTTTGGAAAGCAGTCTATCCTGGTTTAATTATTAGAAAATTCTTCCATACTATATTGAATTGAAATCTGCCTCACTTTGACTTCCACCTATGGGTTGTAATCCTTCCCTCTGGAGCTACACAGAATAAATCTATTTCCTCTTACACATAGCAATCCTTCAAATATTTGAAGACAGCTATCATAGCTCCCCAAAGTCTTTTCTTTTCCAGGATAAACATCCCTAGTTCCTTGAACTATTCCTCATATGATATGTTTTCCAGATTCCTTGCTGTTTTGATGACTTTTCTCTGGATGTATTGTAATTTGTCACTGCCCCTTTTTAAAGTATAGTACCCAGAAGAGAATACATTATTCTGAATGTATATGACTGGAACAGAGGGACTATTCCTTTAATCTGGATGTTATTCTATTAATACAGACTAAGATTATATTAGCTCTTTTAACAGTCCTGTGCCACTGCTGAAAGGATAAAGAGAGCTGATTTTATAGATGGGAAGGCCAGTGACTCAAATCCTCCCTCTACCACATCCTTACTGGGTGACCTTGGAAAAGTGAGCTAACTTCTTGGTACCCCCAGGAAATTCTCTAGAACTATACATACCTTGGCAAAAGGATATCTTCTCTGGGAGTTCTCTAAACTGATGCAATAACTAATCTGTGTCTAGTTTGAATTTGTAACCAATAAATTCTTCCCCCTCATCTTAAAAAAGACATGAATTGTCTAGCCTGGCAGCCTGCCTGCTCTCCCCTCCCCCCATCCTAGAATTGTTCTTGAGCCATTGTCAGGACTTCCTGGTCACCTGAGACCTCTCAGCCTTGACAGATATCCCACAGCTATGTGAGTCACCACAGCTGCTGACCTGATGGATTTCTATGTGAAGACCAGGAGACCTCTATTTACCAAACCACTGCTAGATTCTTGCGGGGTTTCCTTTCCATGTCATTGTTATGTTTTGATTTTGCTTGGTTAAGGGTTATATGGTCTACATGTATCTCCTTTATTCCAATCCCGAGCCTGAAGCCCTGATCTAATCTAAGTTGCCCAACTAGTAAATTGTCTAACTAGTAAATGTAAAAGTGACAGAAGTCTCAAGAACTACAGTTTTTAACAGATATGAAATCACAAAAGTATCTTGAACCTGATGTAGTCTTAAGTGATAGTCCAAGTACTCTGCTTAAATATGCCCGGTTGCAATTTGTGCTTTTTTCTTCTCATTTTGTTCCCTGATGCCAATTAGAATGAATCTAATGACCTCTTCCACATGATTGTCCTCCATAGACTTGTAAAGTCTTTTCTACAACAAATCTCTCCAGTTCCTTTAGTTGATAGTTATAAGGCATTAATTCAAATCCTTTCATCAATCTGTCTATCCTCCTCTCGATGTACTATAGCTTATCAATGTATTAATAAACAAATTGCAACCAGGCGTATTTAAGCAGAGTACTTGGAATTTCACTTAAGAGTGGAAGGATGTCTGTCCGAGGAGAAATGGAACAAGGACTAGACATTTGGATTTCATGGAAGAGGAGGATCTGTATCCTCTGGAATAGGAGCAGTTGTTTGTTCTCCAGAGTGAGATTGGAGAGCTACCAGTGCCCTCAGTGAGAGATCAGGTGAGTAAGAGTTAGATAAAAAGAGACAAGGAGTGGGGGGGGGGTAGCTAAAGCCACTGCTTGTGGACCTGAGAGTGACCCAAAAGAGGTCTGCCCCGTCTCTACTGCCTCCTAGGGTGCAGAGAAGTTCACCAAACTTGCCTGACTAGAAGACTACTACCCACTTAGGATGATTCATGCAGGCATAAACGCCACTGCCAGAAGGAACCTAGAAAGCATTGCTAAAGAATACAAAGACTTGGACAAGAAACCGAAAGACCTTGGGGGCACGGGCAATGTTTTCATCACTGCTATTCACTGAAGGAGAGGATTCTGAAAGGAAAGGCAGTTTGGGGGAAATGATACAAGGACTGAGAAGTCCTTGTTGCCTCAAGTTCTGCAAATCTAATCAAAAGATCTTTAATCTGAAAAGGAGAAATGAAAGATTATCTAGGTTTATCCACTGGGCTAGTACCACTGAGAATAGCCTCAATGAAGAAGGATATTTATCAGAAACAACAAGCATTTATTAAGCACCTACTATGTGCCTGTCATTATAAAAAAGCAAAAACAGCCCCTGCTCTCATTCTGATGGGGGACACAAAATGCAAACAATTACCTTTTTGTTGGTAACATATAGAAATGCTGATTATTTATGTGGATTTATTTTTATACTACAATTTTACCAAAGTTACAAAACAACAGTTTTGTAGTTGATTCTCTAGGGGAGAGAGAGAGAGAAAGAGACAGACAAACAGAGACCAAAACAAACAGAATAGCAATGGAGGGGAAAGGTTAGAGAAGGAGCTAGAACACACCATAAAAGGTCTACTGGAAAAGCTAAGATTTGAACTGGGTCTTGAAGAAGGCAGAGATGAAGAGGGAAAACATTCCAGGCATGGGAGATATCCAGTAAAAAAGCAGAGAGAAGCAGGAGAGTCACGTACAAAGGAACAGCAAGAAGTCAATGTTTCTGAATCATAGCATATAGAGGGCAGTAAGACATAAGAAGAATGAAAAGAGCCAGATTGTGAAGGGCTTTAAAAGCCAGAGGGTTTATATTTGATCCTAGAGGTAAAAGGGAGCCACTGGAGTTTATTGAGTAGGAGATTGACATGGTCAGAACTGAGCTTTAGGAAAATAACTGGCAGCTAAGTGGAAGATAGGTTGTAGTAGTGGGAAGAGACATGACACACAAAGATCAACCACCAGGTTCTTACAATAGTCCAGGCATTAGGTGGCTGTGTCAGAGAAGAGAAGGAGACGTATTTGAAAAGGTATGAAGATAGAAACTGATTACATGGGATATGTGCAAATGAGAAGTCAAGGATGACAACTAGATTGTGAGCTTGGGTAACTGGGAGGATGGTAGGACCTTTAACAGTAATAGGGAAGTTTGAAAGAGGGGAGGGTCTGGAGAAAATAGAATTAAGTTCTGTTTTGGCCACACTGAGTTTAATATCTATGGGACATCAATTCTGAGATGCTCTGGGTGTGTGTGCAAGTTGTATGTGTGTGTGTACATATCCATATCCATATCTATATGCATATATGAGTATATATGTATGTGTATATATACATACTGTAGCTTGCTTGGGAGAGGTGGGGGGGATGAAAGGGAAAAAAAGAATAAAGTAAAACGTGCATAGTAGAGAATAAAAATAACCTACAAGGAAGCAAAGAAAAGATGGACAGCCATGAATATAATGTCTTCTATTATTATATATGCTTTCTTGAAATGGAAACTTACTGTTACATAGTTTGAAATCTCCTTGATGTTCTGCTGCACACCTGAAAGTATTGTATTGATTTTCCTTTTTTTCTTTTTCTATTTTTTTCTTATTTCATATTTAGTTTTAAATAATTTTTTTTTAAGTTTGAGATGCCCAATAGGCAGCTAGTGATGTGAGAATAGAGGTAAAAAGGGATTAGGGTTGAAGAAAGAGATTGATAATCATCAGCAGAGAGATAATAATTGAATGATGAGATCACCAATTGATGAGGTATAGAAGGAAAAGAAGTCCAAGGACAGACCCCCCACAATTATGAGCAACATAGACAAAAGAATCAGGAGAGAAGCTAGAGAAGAGGGACTATCCAAGAGAAGTATAGACAAAATCTAAGAAAACAATCAGATCTACGTCCTCCTATGTTTCTATAGAAATGCATAAAATACATATTAAAAGTGAAGAGAACTAGAGATGCTAATGCATGGTAGTACATTGTATACCTTAGGCAACAATAAGAGTTGGTAAGGTAGAATTTATGACTAGAATATAACTTTGAATAAGTATGCCTTTTTTAAATGATAGCTAAAAGTTGAGAGGGGGAATAGAATATATTGAAACATATTTATATAAGGAAATCCAGGACCCATGCAAGAATTGTAGACCAATAGAAGTAAAAGAGGAAGCAATATTTTCATCATCAGAGTATATTTCAGACTACTTGGATAAAGAGAGGAAAAAAATCAAGGAGTCTGGGAAATATCAAAAGCCTGGCATAAAGACATGATATAATAGTATGAGGAACTTTCTTTATCTGGATAGCTACTGAAACTCTCTGTCTCTGTCTCTCTCTTTCTATCTGTCTCTCTGTCAATGTCTCTCTGTCTGTCTCTGTGTCTCTGTGACTCTCTATTTTTTCTCTGTCTCTCTTTTTCTTTCTGTCTCTGTCTTTCTGTCTTTGTGCCTCTGTCTCTCTCCGTGTGTCTCTCTGTTTCTCTCTGTGCTCTCTCTGTCTCTGTGTGTGCATTTGTGTATGTTTTTGACTTTGTCTCTCTGATTCTCTCTCTGTCTCTTTGTCTCTGTCTCTCTTTGCCTCTCTCTCCCTTTCCCCCTCCCTCCCCAACAGAAGCAGAGCAGATAATCATCCTTTGACTTGCCTTAATGATAGTTTCCTCTTTTAAAGGGTGAAAGAATTAGAACAGCTCTTTTCTTGATCTGATTCTCTCCAACAAAAAAGAATTAACTTCTCTGAGATAAAAATGGGAGGAATGTTTAAAAAGTGACTGCTCCATCTTAACATTTTTAATAGAGGAAAAAAAAAAGGGAAAACTGGGTCTAGTCTGATATGCAGTTTGGGCTTTGGGGGAAAGAGTAAATTCTTCTTGAGTGTAGGGACTGCTTTGTCTTTGTTATTGCTTCCCCATTGTCAGCTGTAGTGTCTGGCTCATAGCATTTGCTGATTGTTGGATTGAATTGAATTTCTAAGTTTCAGAAAAAGGACAATAGATCTCATGGACTAAAATTACGAAAATGAAAAGTTCTGAAGAATAATAACTTCTATTCAACAACAACAAAAAATTCATATGGTACTTTATAGCATCTGACTTAATACTCACAGCATGGCAGTTGCTATTGTTTATCTCCCTTTTACAGGTGAGGAAACAGTTAAAGTGACTTACCTGAGTTCATAGAGCTAGTAAATATCTGAGTGAAAATCTGAAGTCAGGTCTTCCCTAATTCCAAATCCAGCACTCTTCTACTCAGCCTAACTACATGAAGATATAACAAGGAGAAAAAAGGGAGTTGTCTTAAAAAATCAGCGTGGACATACCGGGAATTCATCAACTAATTTTTTTTTTTAATTTTAAAGATATGTTCAGATGATGGAATCAGAGGTAACAAAATGGCTAGCAAATACAAGAGTGCCTGTACCCATAAGAGCTAGATTAAGAATTTTACAGCTCAAAATGATGAAGGTTGTCAATGAAAGCTAAAGAAAATACTAATGAGATTGTATTGAGATTCTATTGAGCAGACTGATGAAAGAAACCTCAAGAACAACAAACCACAGAGAGAAAGCAAGGCTGCTGAATTCTCATATTTTTTCCCCTCTGGCAGAGAGGCAGCTTGGAGGCTCAGTGGATAAGAGCACTGGGCCTACATGGAGTCAGAAAGATCTGAGTTAAAATCCAGGCTCAGACACCCACAAATTGTATGATTTGGGGAAGTTACTTAACCTCTCTCAGTTTCCTCATCTGTAAAATGGGGATAATAATAACATGAGGATCAAATGAGAAAGTCTTTTGTAAAGTACTGACATGTAGTAGGTGCTATATGAAAGCTGCTGCTGCTGGTGGTGATGATCATTTGTTGATGAGAAAGCATGTGTAACACTCTGGGATATTCTCCAAAAATTCACTCATACCAGTGGGATAAATCCTAAGAGAGGAGCTGCTATCTTGGGTTCTAGAAATGACTTTGCAGGGCTATAATCTCAACATTATAATTTGCAAGCCACTATTGCTGTGCTTCCTATCAGCAATCATACATTGGACACAATAAGTTCTTAGAGAAGATATTTACTTAGAATAGCATTGTAAGTATTGGAGCTATAAAACATTTCCCACATACTGTCCCACAAATACCCCCAGTGTCCATGAGAAGAGAGGGCTCACTCTTAGAGATCAATAGCAAAGAGGCACAATTGGCAATTTACATCTCCTGTTCCTACAGAGCCTTCTTCAGAGAGTCCTCATGCAGCATCCCTCTTGGATGTAGCATGCCTGCTAGGAAGGTTTCTCTGATGGATTCCCAAGGTTTGCCTCTCTCTGTGGTCCAATTCTTTTCTCTGCTTGCAGGGTCATGCTCCATGAAGCTGCTTTCTCTATATATATTTGTGTTTGTCTGGCAGGTTCATCTCTGTTCCCCATTGGACCTGGTGTTTCCAATAGTTCTGTAGGGTCTCTTTAAAATCACATAACTAGTGTGGGAGAGAAGAGAAATTCCTTTCTCATCCAGAGGCAGATTACTACATGCAATGTCTTGAACTGCTGAAATTCATCCTGGATGTATCTATTTAAAACCCCCAGAGGTAAGGCTAATTTGCTTAGCCAATCAAGTTGTTCCCTTATTAACTCAATCATAAAGGGATCTCGAGGTAATACACCTTGTCAACACATTAAAACTTTATCATTTTACTACGTCAAGTAAGCTTGGGGAGCGGGGATTATATATCTCCCCCTTACATACAGAATAAAGATAATTCATAAAAAGTTGATAAGATAAGGAAGTGGACCTTAAGAAAGCAGCTTGACACCCCAGTGAATTCAAGTCCCCAAGCCCAAATAAAATATATCCTTAAATATTAAAAGAATTGGCAGATGTGATTACTGAAACACTATGAATAATCTTTGAAATATTACAAAGATTAGGAGAGATAAAACAGTATTGAAAGAAAACAAATGTTATCCCAGTATTCAGGAGGAAAGAAGAAAATAATGAGAGCCTGAAAATTACAAGTCAAATTACTAGCAAAATTCTAGAAGTAATAAAGGTATGTTGTTCAGCCTACAGTATCAAGATAAGGAAATGTTCATCAGAAAGAGCCAGCATGGTTTCCTTAAGAATAGATCGTACCAGATGAAAGCTATAACTATAGTGACCTAGATTTTAGCAAACTATTTGATAAAGTTCTCCATGATAGTCTTTTGAAAAAAGACGCAATGATGTGGGCTAAATGATAATACAATTTGATGGATGCTTAAGTGATTGAATGACCAGATCCAAAGACAAGTTTTGTCATAGAGGTGGCTTTTCTTTTTTGCCATAGTCAACCCCTCTCCATGAGTATTTAATCCCATCCTCTAGGATTTTCTCTAACAAACTGCATATTCATTGATCTCCTCTCTCTCTCTTTCCTTCCTTCTTTCTTTCTCTCTGTCTCTGCTTTCTGTCTGTTTCTCTGTCTCTGTCTGTCTGTCTCTCCCTTTCTCTGTATTTCTGTGTCTCTCTGTCTGTCTCTGTCTCTCTCTCTTTCTCTCTCACTCTTATTTTTTTGGTTATCATGTCAAATTGTTGATTCATTAAGCCTGCAAGACATTTAAAAGGTTTTTTTAATAGACACACACACACTTTTGTAAATACATTTACATTTCTGTCATTTCATAACTCCCCCTTCCCAATGAATCATATCTTGCAGGAAAAATAAAAAATATATCTCAGCAAAACAAATATATAAGCCAAGCCTCTTTCCAAACTAGTTGTATACCTTCTCTCTGCTGAGAGAAGGGAGGTAAGTTTTGCCATTAGTCCTCTGGATAAGTGATTGATCACCACACCATCCAAGTTCTGATATTTTTCAATATTGTTTTCTTTTACATCATTATTTTGCAAATTATTTTCTTGGTTATATTTTCTTTCCTTTGCATCAATGTATTCAAATCCTCTCATTCTCTGAATATACCATATTTGTTGTTTCTTATATTGTAATAACATCACAGTTATTACCATCCCATACCATACCATAATTTGTTTGGCTTACTTAATTGATTGCCACTTTGCTTTCAGGGTTCTGGTGGGGTGATGTTTTGCTACCACTAAAAAGTGCTGCTATGAATATTTTGGGGATAATAACTGTTTTCTGGCTCTTCTCTCCCAGGACCAGGACTGCCATATCACCCCTCAGAGTTCCAAAAATTAACTGAGAGATTGGAGTGTCTCTTTTCCAATGCCATCATCTTGATGATGATTACAACTGAATTCTCCCTCACATTAAGTAAGGGCTTATAACTAGCACCCTGCACACATTTAGCCACTTGACCCTGAGTAGCTTTTACAAAGGAATATTTACTACAAAAATATACCAAGAACAAATGTAGTAACACTTTTTCCTCAACACTTCTGGGAGAGTAAGCTAAAAACTTAGCCCAGTTCATGCATAGCATTGGTCCCACCAAGTTCCCATTCAGAGCATCACTACTAGATATCTTCTTTCATTTCTTGCTGGCATGGACCCAGAAGACTGTTCCTTGCTCTTGGAGGCATTGATGCTGCCTGAAACACCTAGACTGGAACCCAGTCTTTGGGACCCTGGGGTACTAGAATGCCCACATAATGCCCTTTCAAACTCACTAGGTGGTGAGGCTCTACCCCCTTCACATGAAAGGAGAAAAGAGCAAATGAAAAACCAAGACTGAGCCTTTTCTCATTTTTTAAGGGCCACATGGTCTTAGAGGGGAAGCTGATGCTAAAACTGGCCCTCTTTCATCACGTAGATCTTTCATTAAAAGCCACAAATAAAAGTCCATGAATGAAATGAAAAGCAGCAAAGGAAGTAGCTAATACCAACAGGTCTCCAAATCCCGTCAGAGAGTATCTCTCATTCATTACACAATTAGCCATCTGAACTAGTGATAGAATATTTACTGATGCCATATCCCACAACAATTTTCCTAAAAGCCATCTCCTCAACATCATCCACAAGATAATGCCATCCACTCCATGACAGTTGTATATGTAGCCCCTTTCCCTCTGTCTTTGACACCCTTGGAATATATTCTCGATAATAGCATCCCTGTAGTCAAAAGTGATACATAGTTTAGTGACTTTTCTAGGATCAATCTATATTACATTAATTTACAACTCCAAGAATGGTGAATTAGTGTGCCTGTCTTCAAAATGACCTTCTAATAATGATTATTTTCATCTTGTCAGTCTTACCAAGTTAATGGGTACAAAGTAACCTTTAGAGTTGCTCTCATTTACATTTCTCATTTATGATTTAGAGCATTTTTTCATGTGGTTGTTAATATTTATATAATTATATAAAATAATGTAATTAATAATAATTCATATTTCGTTTGAAAATCATCTATATACCCCTATATGATGACTTTCCTAATCTCTACCAACTCCTAGTGCCTCTCCTATTAAAAATACTTTCTATTTATTCTATATAGACTTATTTTGTATTGGCATATGTCATACATGTCTCCCTCTATATAATATAAACTCCTTGAGAGCAGAAGTTCTGAGTTTTTAAAATTTGTATCCCAAAAACAATGACTGAAACATACTTGATTCTCACTAATGCTTGTTAATTGATTTTCTATTGGGGAATGCATTTTGTTCTTATATATTTGTATCCATTGTCCTTATCTCAAGTATATCAGTTTTTCATCAGAGATACTTTACATGAAGCTTCTTTCCCCCATTCAACAGCTTGTCTTCTTTTTTTTAGATGTATTCTGTTTGTGCAAATGTTTTTATTCCTTGTAATTAACATTACTTATTTTATTTTTAAAGACCATCTCTATTAGACAAATTGCCTTCTAACCACATCTCCTCTACCTTGCACTCATGAAACAGATCTATTTAAAGCCAAAATACAATGCTTTACATTTGTCCTCATTATATTTGGGGATAATTTTCAGATTTGCTCAACCTTCTAACCTGTTAGAATATTAACTTTGTCACCAATGCCATTATTTCTTTTCCCTTTGTGTCATCTGCAAATTTTACAAGCCAACCACCTATGCTTATATCTGAGTCATCAATCAAGATGTTAAGCAGCAAAAATCCCAGAGGAGGTAGATCCCTGGAGAAGTCCATTGGAGACCTCTGAAGAGGACATCAAACCACTTATCACTGATATCTGGGTCAGGCCATTCTAACTGCTCTGAAATCACTTGTAATCATGAGATACTGTAAAATGTCTTTTTAAAATCAAGGTACACCATGTCAACAATACTTCCTGACCCACCAGTTTAGTAAGCCTATCAAAAAAAAAAAAAAAAAAGGAAATGTAGTGGGGTTTAGCAGATTAGACTACATGGAGGAAATAGGGGTGGGTACAGCTATGGTTGATAAACATGACCTACCACCCATTTTCCCACTCTGAAACTGCCTTCTGGCAAGCCCACCAAGGGGACTGTGAGGTTGGGAAGAGTCCTCCCCCTTCCCCAGGAAGTTGCAGGGAAAGAAATTTCTATGTCCCATGTTCAAGAGAAAGTCCAATGAGTAGACCGGTCCACTGACCAACCAGAGAATGACTTTATCATCCTAAAACATCAAGGCCTTCAACCCTGAACCAGAACTTGAAAGGCCCAGCTTCCAGAAGGGCCTCAAAGTTTCCCAGATCAAAGGGACTCACCTGTTATCCCCATTATCCACATAAAAGATATTGAAAGCAACAGACCAAGCTGTGGGCAGTGACTGGCTGGCCCATTACACTGCTGCTAGCAAAGATCTTTGTGGTCAGAAAAAGCAAAGCCCCCAGATGATGCCATTTTAGAGTGAAATAGTGGGGCTCCCAAGGCCTGGTCTTCTCCCATGGCATTTCCTTCCCAGAAAGAACACCGGAGAAAATTGGGATAAATGTATAACAAGATCAAGTACAGCTACATCCTTCACCACACTTCCTTATCCCTTCCCTGGTTTTTCAGATGTGTCCGTATCAGAAGTTTGAGTACCCTAACAATTTTGATTTCGTCGGACTTTGGGGACGCTTAACTTGAAAGGCAGACAGCTGTGGGTGGAAGGCCAAAAAGAAAAGGTCTGCAGCTGTTCAAAATCTGTAAGTATCCTTTTGGGTTTTAAAAGGGAAATCAGGCTGTTCTCCCAACACTAATAATTGGTGGGTGTAAGTATAATTAAACCAACACTTGGGGACAGAGAATACACAATGTGCAGAGAATGGTCTATGGATGCAGAGTGAATATTACGGTGGAGAGAATAATATGGAGAGTGAATATTATGGTGGAGAGAATAATATGGAGAGTGAATATTATGGTGGAG
>JAJPUD010006828.1:72963-120409 GCA_023553655.1 Myrmecobius fasciatus
GTGAATATTATGGTGGAGAGAATTAATAATATGAGAGTGAATATTATAGTGGAAAGAATTAATAATGTCAAAAGCCAGTGGCAAGAAACAGGCTAGAGAAGGACATTATTATGCAGTCTGTGTATTTGTGGGATGGAGCCCAGTCAGTTTGAGAGGTATCAGTTGTAAGTCCCTGGTAGTGTGGGGATAACTCTGGATAAGTATTCCCTAGGTTCATAGCTAGGGTAAGTTTTGCTTTGTGGTTATTTTGGGAGAATAGAAGCTTGAGCCAATACACGAAAGCAGACTCACTCTGTCCCACGCCTGAAGAACTAGCCAGCCCTGCCTGGTATAGCGCTGGGTCTCAGCACTAATATTCCTACTTTATCCCACCCTGACAATTCTAACATATGGGAATAATGAGGACTGAAAGGTGCAAAACATCTGCATGGAACAGTTCTGAGGTCCTTCAGTAATTCCACATGGGAAAAGAGAACTCTTGAAGTTGGAGAAGAACAAAACAGCTCCAGTGGGCATCAGCTTCAGAGCAAGTAAGAATATGACTGGGTCTATAGAAGATATTTTCTTAATGAATAGAGAGCTGGAATTAGAACCAGAAATTCTGGCTTTGAATCTGGCCTCTTTCACTTACAATGTGGGATCCTTCACCTCTAAGCCTCTCCATTTCCTCATCTACAAAATGAGAAGAACAACACTTGGACTACTGACATCAGAGGGCTATTTTGAAGAAAGAACTTTGAAAATCTTTGAAGGGCTATAAAAATATAAATTATAGTTGTTGTTCAGTTGTTTCCAGTCATGTCTGACTTTTCATGATCCCATTTAAGATTTTCTTGGCAAAGACACTGGAATGATCTTCCATTTCTTCTCCAGCTCATTTTACAGATGATGAAATTGAAACAAGTAAGGTTAAGTGGCTTGTCCATAGTCACACAGCTAGTAAGTGTCAAAGGACAGATCTGAACTCAAAATAAATTTTCCTGATTCCAGGCCCTCAATTACTATGCCATCTACCTGCTCTAATTTATTAATATAAACCCATTTTGCTTTCTAATAATTACTGTTTCCTTTTGGAAGAAATCAATCTATTTAATAATGTCATAAATTCTTTTTTCTGGGAAATTATACCAAATTTGCCTATCTTTAATTTCCAAAATCTATCTTTTTCCTACTTAAAAAAAGAAACCAATTTTTTTTTGCCTCCAGTTTCCTAGAAACTCTCCTATACTCCATGATTTATTCACTAACATGGTATTTTTATTTTATTATTTAAATTATTATTATTTAATATTTATTTAAATTAATTAAAATTAATAAAATAATTATTTAAATATTTATTTATTTAACATTGTAATTTTTTTTCTAAACTGTGACATTTATCTGGATTTTGAAATTTTTAATCCATTTAAATCATATAGGTTGCCTAGTAATTATTCACAGGTTTCTCTACCCCTACTCCCTTATAGTTTCTAGAGCAAAATCATCGAGTCAGGATGCAATTAAAAATTATCTTAACTTTAGTACAACATGATTAAAGATGCAAATCATCACTAAACTAAATTTTAAATAGGAGCAAAATACTTAGTAAGGAACCATGCATGCCTCAATAAAAAAAGGAAGAAACAAAAAATAGAATGAATTCAGCATTTTCCCAGTGGTTTCTCCAAAGTAGCCATAAATCAGTCATCCCCTGCTAGATTCTTGGATAAGATGAAAGTAAAAGATAATGATAAATATTGGAGGGGATGTGAGAAAACTGGGACACTAATGTATTGTTGGTGGAGCTGTGAAATGATCCAATCATTCTGGAGAGCAATTTGGAATTATGCCCAAAGGGCTATCAAACTGTGCATACTTTTTGACCCAGCAGTGTTTCTATTGGGCTTATATCCCAAAGAAATCTTAAAGGAAGGAAAGGGACTCACATGTGCAAGAATGTTTGTGGCAGCCCTTTTTGTAGTGGCTAGAAACTGGAAACTGAATGGATGTCCATCAATTGGAGAGTGGCTGAATAAATCATGGTATATGAATGTTATGGAATATTATTGTTTTGTAAGAAACAACCAGCAGGATAATTTCAGAGAGGCCTGGAGAGACTTGCATGAACTGATGCTGAGTGAAACGAGCAGAACCAGGAGATCATTATACACAGCAATAACAAGACTATATGATGGTCAATTCTGGTGGACATGGTTCTCTTCAACAATGATGTGATTCAAACTAGTTCCTATTGTTCAGCAAGGAAGAAAGTCATATACATCCAGAGAGAGGCCTGAGGGAACTGAGTGTGGACCACAACACAGCATTCTAATGCTTTCTGTGAATATTTCCATGCATTTTGTTTTCCTTCTTAGGTTGTTTTTTTTGTTCTCTTTCTAGATCTGATGTTTCTTGTGCAGTAAGATAACTGTATAGATATGTATACATATATTGGATTTGTCATATAATTTAACATATTTAACATGTATTAGATTACCTATCATCTAAGGGTGGGGGGTGGGGGGAAGGAGGGGAAAAGCTTGAAACAAAAAAAAAAGTTTTGCAAAGGTCAATGTAGAAAAATCACTCATATGTTCTGTAAATAAAAAGCTTTTAATTAAAAAAAAAAGTCAATGTTGAAAAATTACCCATATATATGTTTTGCAAATAAAAAGCTTTAATAAAGAAAAAGAAAAAAAAAAAGAAAATGTGTTCCATGTGTATGGAGGAAATGTTTTATTGCTACTCTTTTTCTCAGCATATTATTTTTAATGCCTTTGTTTTGAACTAATTGTGCTATCTGCCTATTAAAAGTGTGAGCTTGCGAGCTATGATTTAAAAAATGCAGCTAAAATGAGATATGGTTGAATCTAGACCTAATCTTCTCTGAGGGATTTCTTCTGTGATTTGAAGGACACTACAAAAAATCTTTTAAAAATTCATTTGGAGGAATGAAAGGTCAAAATTGTCAAAAGATTATGATGAAAAAAAAAGGAGGAAGAAAGAGAGTTCAGTACTATCAGCTCTTACACTAAACAATAATTATTTAACCTCTTTGGGTTCTGGATAAAAAATATAAAAGTGGATCAATGGAATAAATTGAAGAAACAAAATCTAAAAATCATTCCACTTAGCATTCTAGTATTTGATAAGCCCAAGAACACAAGACTCTATTTAACAAGAACTACTGGAAAAATTAGATAAACACCATAAAACAGCTAAATGGCATAGTAGATGAAAAGCCTTAGACACTAGCTGTGTGATTCTGGGCAAGTAACTTAACCCTGTTTACCTCAATTTCCACATCTGCAAAATGAGCTGGAGAAGAAATGGTAAACCACTCCAGTTTTTTGTCAAGAAAACGTCAATTGGATCACAATTCAGATAACTAAACAAAAATAACAATACTATCATATTCCATATACAAGAGAAAATTACAAATACATGAATGATCCAACTATAAAAAGCCATACCATAAAAAATTTGGAGTGGTATGGAAAGTTTTAGAATTAAAATCAGAAGAAAAATGCCTGAGACAATTCATATTAATTATTTCTGATAGAAGTCTAGCATTCAAATTCTATAGAGAATTGAAACAAATCTATATGATTGAGTCATTTCCCAATTACAAATAAACAAAAGATGGAAACAGTTTTCAAAATAAGAAATACAAGTTTTCTAGAAACCACCTGAAAAAAATGTTCAAAATCACTAATGCAAATTAAATGCATTTTAATTTAAATAATAATTTAAATTTAATTTTTTAAAAAATATTTTAAATTAAATAAATAATTAATGCAGAGAAATGCAAATTAAAACATTTCTGAAACTCAAAGCTATCAAGTTAAAAAAAAATTTAGTATCATAGATTTAGAACTAGAAGGTGCCTTAGAGTTTAGCCCCTTTACTTTTCAAATGAAAAATTAAAAAAACCTGATAACCAGAGAGCTTGTTATTTGCTCAGTCATATAGTAAATATCTATCAGGATTTGAACCCAGGTCTTTTGGAGTCCAGTGCTTCTTTCTTTTGTTGAAAGGGCTATGGAATGATTGGCATACTAATCTATTGCTGTAAATCTATGAATTGATAACAGCTATTCTGAAAAACAACTTGGAATTATGCAAGAGCACTTACTAAAATGTACATACCCTTTGACCTAGGGATTCCACTATTGGAAGTATAATCCAACACAGTTATTTTGAGTAAGAAAAGAACCATATACAGAAAAAAATACATATTCAAAACAATATTGTTTATGAGAACAAAAAAGCTAGAAAAAACATATGTGCCCAATTGATTGGGGAATGGGTGAACAAACTGGTATATACATGAAATGAAAATGACTGCTACTGGGTATTTCAAATATGAAGAAGTGTGGATGTGGAAAGGTTTTTATTAAGAGATGCAGACTAAAGAAAGCAGAGACAAGAAAACATAACAAACAATTACTACAGCAATGGAAAAAACAATAAACATTTAGAGACAACAAAATTTGGGTCAATGTTAATACCACAGTATAAAGATTAAAGGCTACATCCCTTCTTTCTTAGCAATTTATAAATTCACTATTTTGACAGAAGTACATCCAAGAAGGGCCCATTTCCTTTCTTCTGCCTATCTAAAACTTAATGATTATTTAAGACCCAGCTTAATTCTTACATCTTCCATAAGATATTTGCTGAGAAGTATATGTTGTGACAAAACAAAACTAATCTATATTTTTTAAATAAAGAAAAATCAAAGACCATTGAATTTAACAGTTAAGAGATTGTCAGTAACCTTTGAGAGAACAGTTTCAAGAAAATGGTGGGGTTGGAAGCCAGATTGTAAGGGACTGAGAGTGAGTGGGTGGTGAGGAAAGGGAGGCTTCAAGAGTTTGGCAGTTAAAAGGAAGAAGAGATATAGGATGATAGCTTGAGGGAATGGTTTTCTAAGAATGAGGTGAGATCTGGGCAAGTTTGTAGGCAGCAGGGAAGGGGAGCCATTAGATAGGGAGAGAGTGAACATGGGGGAAAGAGAATAATGTTTATTGACTGAATTGTTAGGGCAAGCTCTCTGGGGAAATGGGAAAGGATGGAATCAAGGAGAGGGGCTGACCTTGGCAAGAAGGGCCACCACTTTCTTAGAGACTAAAGCAAAAGAAGGAAAAAAAAAACCCGAGTGAACATGTAGGGGATTTTTGAGCTATAGAGAAGGGAAGATGAGCCAGCTCATGACAGATGGCCTGGATTTTCTCAGTAAAGTAGGAGGAAAGGTCATGTGCTGGAGGGGGTGGGGAATGGCACAGAGGGTTTGAGGAGGGAGGGGAAGGTTTAAAACAGAAGTTTCAAGATGCGTGATAGGGAATGAATCAGTGAAAAATAAAAGACCTGCCAAGCAGCAATAAGGTCCCAACTGAAACTAGATAATATGAATATGGAGTGGACCCACTCATTATAAATATGTGATTTTCTGCACAGCATTCAGCAGCAAACAAGCAGGAGCAGAGGAGGTGTTACACATGGGGCTTACACATGGCAGAGGATTGGTAAGGTGTTAATAGTGAAAGGACAAGAGGGCAAGGGACTTCAAGGGTGGAAAGCAATGTATTATGGAAATCGTCAACTGTAGAGTCAAGACTATAAATGGAGGAAATTGAGGGCAGAGAAATTAAGAAGTGGGAAAACGGGGAAGGAAAGACAGACTAGAAGTCATAGTAAAAATGAAAATAGGTCTAGAAGGAGGGAAGCAAAAGAAAAAATGGAAGGATCAAAGAAGGGGATTTCATAGTTTAAGATTAGAAAGATAAGTACAGTTATAGGTAATGGTGAGATCTAAGCTATAACTATTGTTTTTGAGAAGCCGAGATAAAATGAAGACAAAGATCATGGTGTTGCAAGTCAACATGTATATTAAAGACTTATGGGAGCTAATTAAGGAAAGGGGGTAGGATAAAAGTGAACAGGAAGACTATAAGAGAGGTACTGAATTATTTTATAGAGAAAAGAAAGAAACTTGGAAACCAGTAGATTATAATCATGAGGAAAGTATGGGGAGATATAGGTAGATGTAGTGAACCTCAAAGGAAAAGAAGGGGTGGATAGCAGATACTGTTGTGGAAAGGATGGAGAAGGACTCCTCCTCCTCCTCCTCCTCCTCTCTCTTTTAGAAGATATAAGAGAAACAGCAACATGAACTAAAGAGGATTACTAGGTGCCTTCTTGGGGAGGGCCAGGTTTCCAGAAGCATCAGATACTATAAGACTATGGGACTATGAGAAAAGGAGGTCTAAGATGAAGGAGAGTATATTAGTGGTAGAACAGTTCCAGAAAGCATGGTGGAAGGGAGGGACATTAGGAACTAGATAAGGTTAAATTTAACAGGTTACAAAGACCTAGTAGAAATAGCTCCTTCTCTTGATTCAAACTGTGGGGATTAAAAGAGGAGCAGATCTTACCAAGGAGAGCACATCAGCTTCCTCAGTCTCTCAGTCCAAACAAAGGAGAGGTGGGGGTGTTCAGGCTTGAGCATTTAGTTCAAAGATTATTTGATGAATGGATCCCCAAGGTTAGACTGAATTCACAATTGGTACTAATTGCATCACAAAGTCACAGATTTAGAGCTGGAAGGTTCCTTGGAGGTCTTTGTGTCCAGCCCCATTTATAAATGAGGAAATTAAGAACCAGGAAGGTAAGTACTGTCCAAGGTCACATCTACAGTAAATGGCAGAGCTAAGATTTGAGCCTGGGTTTCCTTACTCCAAAATCAGGGGGCTTTTCACTCTTCTATGCAATTTCCCAGTCTCATCCCAAGATGGTGGGAGATGAGGCCCTTCCCATTGGAGAAGCTATACACCAAACATACAAATATCTTTCAGTCAAGGCACAAAACTCTCAGCTCCAGGCAACCCAAGTGCTCCAATGGCTCAGGCTTCATGTTCAGACATTTGACTAATTTAGACTTTTTTTCCTGGTTTCCTTCTCAAACATTCCACTTTATCAGAAGCTAGTTTATCCATCCTCCAAATGGGCACAAGAAACAGCAATGAAGCATCAGTCAACAAATAATTAATGAGTAGCCAGTCTTGGTTCCTTGATGGGAATTTAGGAAGTCTCCATGGTCCTTATTAGGAAATATATTAGGAAATATTAGTGAGAATGGCCTAACATGTCAGAATAGCAAACAGTATCAAGGAAGCACTAATTAGTATGGTCCAGACTATCATAACCATGAGTTCGAAGGAAGGAAAGAACACTGAAGACTAGAATGACTATAAGATCATAATCTAGAACTTGAAGGGACCTCAGAGACTACCCATCAAAACCCCTCATTTTACAGATGAGAAAAATGAGGTAAAATGAAGTTTACACAAATTGTAAATTCCCGGCTGCCATCTAACCCAAATTCTGTGATTCTGAAGCCAATATATGTTCCTCCAGATTATATTGTCTTCCTATAGGGAATCCTTCTTGAAGGAAGCAGGAATTAAGCTGGATATTAAAGAATGAGTAATTTGAGGACTTGTTGGGCTCACCTCAGCTAAAAAAAACATTTCTTCCTTGCCTGCCATTGTGCCTGAAATTCCTCCTTTAGAAATGCATTCTTTTGTCCCTGAACCCCTCTTTAAATTGCTAACATCCTTGACCATGGGTGTGGGGAAGGGGAAAGAGTAGAATTCTCTCTGCTCCAGAGAACAAGGCCCTGAAAAAATGGATTATAAAATAGGCAAAACGAGGGGGAGGGAGAGGAGAAGGTGGCAGGATTTCTGGTAAGGGGAGAGGGAAGTCAATAGGGGTGGCCACAAGGCAGCAGACACAAACTCTGCAGCTTAATAATTTTTCCTCAGACTAACCTTGACAAGACTGACGCTTTTCCATGTCTAACTCTGGGATTGTTTTCAATTCTGGGCTTTAACCTTGGAGTTTGGATATGACCTTCTTGACCTTGGAAGATCCCAAAGAGATTCCTTGTGCACCACAAATCCCAAGTCTTCTCCACCCTGCCTGCTGACATCCCACCCTAGTCCTAGGTTGAAGGAGGTTTGGAAATCAGCCCACTCAGGCAACCCGAGGGAGGGAGGACACAAGAGGGCATGGTGACCACAGACACCCTTGGGCATTTTGAGAAGTTGTGCTCCTTCATGTAAGCAAGAGATGAGTCCCCAAGTCACTCGGAGGCCACAGAAATATATTTCTAACAAGTAACTAGCACAAGCTATCACAGATAGCATCCATCTGCCAGAGGGAGAAAGGTTATTTTTTTTTTATGCCAGCCACAGTTGTTCCCCAAGGGCTTGGTGAACTAGTTTCTATTTTCTTACCTTAGAAATAGTTCATCCCAAGGTCTCCCTTCTGTGGGGTAGGGCCCATTGCCACTCAGTTGGAAGATTCTCAGTGGATGGGAATTTGTTTGGGAAGGCCAAAGATGAGGAGATGATTCGAGTCATTTGTTAAATGGTGATTTGGGGCAAATCATTAGCCATTCAATTCCTCTGCTTCTGCATTTGTAATAAAGAAATAATCTCTCCCCTACCTACCTCACAGAGTAGTTGTGTATTATGTGTGACTAGCACTAAATAAATGTGAGAGAGATGATTATGCTTTCAAAAGTGAAATGAGCAATACAGACGAGCTATACAAAAATGATATGTCTGTCTTTGACAAATAAAATGGCACACTGGGCATGGATGTAACTCAATTCTTTGAAAACCAGGATTAAGTCCCTATCCCTTTAATCTTCTCACATCTTAATGTTTGCAGATCATTTATAATAAAAGAAAATATATTGCTCTTTACATATTCAGGAATATACAGAAGGAATTCACAATCATGAGACTATAAACTTCAAGAGGAAAGGGTCTCTGCCCAAAACCTGGCACAATGTTGTGCACATAGTCAGTGTTTAATCCATAAGTGGAGTTTGATCTCAAAAAGTACTGATAGATCCCCACCAGGTTAATAAAGGAAATAAATTGTGCTAATGAAAGATGCAAATAGTGATTAGTTATGACAATAAATGGGAGTATGCTTCATCCATTCTTTACCATGCACAAATTTAAATATCTGAATGATAGGATCCAACCAGATTCAATGGACGTTAGGGATAATTAGCATTCAACAGACAACTAAAAGGTTAATACTCTCCCAACTTGATTGCTTCTAGTCAATAACAGGACACTACACTAGGAAGAGGGAATACCCTCAGGAAAGTGATTTAGTAATATACCATTTCTTAAATCCACACATTCAACTAAAGATATTCTGCCCAGCTGCAGGATGGGATTCTCTGGAAAAAGTTCTGGAAAATTTAAAAGAAAGAATTTTAGACCCGCAATGAGAACTCCTGGCAAAGGGACCTTGAACAGAAGAGAACAGAAAGAACAGAAAGGACAGTCACAGGCAACCTAACACCAGCAACTCAGATAATTGGATTAAATTGGTATTAACCATGGTCACTGTTAAGTTGGCCTTTCATGAAGCTGTGACCACAATAAAGAAGCCTGGGCGTGGGATCCTGAGCAGGAAAGCAGCAGCTCCTTGTTGCCAGTGGAGCTCTGGAGGGCATCAGTGGCCCCCGCCTCGCCTTCTCTGCCAGGGAGGGGAAGTACAAGTCTTTGGGAGGGTATTTCTAGACTAACACCTAGTCTGTCATTGGGGTTATTCTAGAAATACTTGTTGCTCATGCTTTTTTCTGTATCTGTTTGAATTTCCCTATGTTACCTACCAATCCCCAATCCACTCCCTGCTACCTTCGTGACCTTGAATAGGTCAGTCAAAAAGCATTTATTAACTGCTAGGTTCCAGAGACAAAAATGCCAAAGTGAGGTAGTTTCTGCCCTCAAGAAGCTTACATTTTACCAGGAATATACAACTTGTTCACAGATGAGCAAATGCAGGATATATTTTAAAATAAATACACAGTGACTTGGGGAAGGGTACTAAGACTAAAAGAATAAAGAAGAGTCTCTTAAAGAAGAGAACACTTAAGGAGTTAGTCATTTAATTTCCCTGGGCTTCAATTTCTTAATCCATAAAAATGGACTACATGATCACAACATATACCTTTCAATTACAAAATTCAGGAGAAAGTCTTATATGTTAAAGCTTCCTGAAATCTTAGTCACAGAACACACTGAAGAGCTGGGTGATAATGGCTCTGTGTCCCAAGGTCAGTAACTGCTGTATCCCTGACAATATTCTGAACTCTTCCCCTATTTTCTCCAGGCTGATGGTTTTAGCAATTTGGCTCATTGGAAGCCACAGGTCATAGGACTCTGGCAGAAACAAATTATGTTAAATAAAGAAGCAATTAGTGAGTAGTTATGACAAAAATGATAGGAAGTATTTATCCATTCTTTACCATGCACATATATGATGGGATCCCTCAAGTTTAAATAACTGAGCCCCTTGGGAACATTTAATATCATAGCATGAGTTCCATTGGCAACAGAGGAAAATAATAGTAACTGAATGAATCAACAGATATCTTTGAGTACTCACTACATACTTAGACCTTAACTGCAGTATCTATGGGCAACATAAAAAATACATAAAACAGAGTATCTGCTTATAATATATTTATACATTATATATAATATATATGCATTAAAACCAAATTTGAAAATCAAGAGTTGTATACAAGAAATCAGTCAAAAACAATGTGTCATAGCATGGGTAACAATTCTATCCCCATGAGCAAATCAGAGAATCTCAGAACTGAAAGGAATCTATGAAGTCAATTCAATCCAACTCATATTTGAGCAATAATCCTCTCAACAATATGCCTGATAATTGGTCTTCTAAGGGGAAAAAAAAACTTTTAAGAGCACCAAAACCACTCTGATCCTAGGCCAATCCCCAAATGGTCATTCTTTGGGTCAAAATTGACTCAGAGTAAATGTAAATAGCTATCATTTCTGTTTGGGCCTGAAAGCCTGAGTCTCTCCCTCTCTCAGATTCATTGATTTATTTATTTATTGAGATTTTTTTTTTTGACTAGGTGAAAAAAGGCTATTCTTTGCCTCAAATGTTACCTAGACTTAATCACTGAATGGATGTGACCTCAGCCAAACTGAAACCTATTGAAGACCTTAGCTTAAAAAGACCAGTCTCCTGCTTCCTCCAGAGCCATCTCCAGTCATCCTGATCTATATCTGGCCACTGGATCCAGAGGTCTCTGCAGGAGAAAATGAGGCAGGTGACCTTGCATAGTCCCCTCTCAGTTAAATCTAGTTCACTTGCATGTCATGGCATCACTTCCCTGATATCATGGACTTCTTTGAGAACAAAGGATAAACTACAATAATTGATCTTCCAATTTCATTTAAAAATCTTAAATAATAGAAAAATCATTTTTGTACTCATCTATAAAATGGATATAGTTATAATTGCACCAACTACCTCACAAGGTTATTGTGAGGAAAGTGTAAACTTTAAGCCCATATTAAATTGTTAGCTATGGGATATAAAATTCAAGCATTCTACGGGAGGAAAGCTGTAAGAAACAAACACTTACCAAGAATTCCACTGACTTACTGATAAATCCAGGAAGGAGTTCATTTTATGTTCTTGCAAGAGTGGAGTATATATCTAAAGGAAGGAATTTGTGTCCAAAGAATAACTGGAACTCTCAATTGAACACCAGATAGATAATTTTGATTACATTAAGTTAAAAAGATTTTGTACAAACAAAACTAATGCAGACAAGATCAGAAGGGAAGCAATAAATTGGGAAATCATTTTTACATTTAAAGGTTCTGATGAAGATCTCATTTCTAAAATATAAAGAGAATTTTATAAGAATTTATAAATTTATAAGAATTCAAGCCACTCTCCAATCGATAAATGGTCAAAGGATATGAACAGACAATTTTCAGTTGAAGAAATTAAAACTATTTCTAGTCATATAAAAAGGTGCTCCAAATCACTATTGATCAGAGAAATGCAAATTAAGACAACTCTGAGATACCACTACACACCTGTCAGATTGGTTAAAATGACAGGAAATGATAATGAACAATGTTGGAGGGGATGTGGGAAAACTGGGACACTGATACATTGATAGTGGAACTATGAACGGATCCAACCATTCTGGAGAGCAATCTGGAACTATGCTCAAAAGGTTATCAAACTGTGCATACCATTTGGTCCAGCAGTGTTTCTATTGGGCCTATATCCCAAACAGATCTTAAAGGAGGGAAAGGGACTGACATGTGCGAGAATGTTTGTGGCAGCCCTTTTTGTAGGGGCTAGAAACTGGAAACTGAATGGATGCCCATCAATTGAAGAGTGGCTAAATAAATTATGGTATATGAATGTTATGGAATATTATTGTTCTGTAAGAAATGACCAGCAAGATGATTTCAGAGAGGCCTGGAGAGACTTACATGAACTGATGCTGAGTGAAATGAGCAGAACCAGGAGATCATTATACACGGCAACAACAGTACTATATGACGATCAATTCTGATGGACATGGCTCTCTTCAACAATGAAATGTTTCAAACCACCTCCAATTGTTCACTGAAGAAAGCCATATACACCCAGAGAGAGGGATGCGAAATGTGGACCACAACATAACATTCTCATACTCCTTGATTGATGTTTGTTTACATTGTGTTTCCTTTATCTGATATATCGTTTGTGTAGATAAGATTTTTCTTGTACACCAATGATAAGTTTGGAAATATGTATACATATATTCGATTTGCCAATATTTTAACATAATTAACATGTAGTGGATATCCTGCCATCTAGGGGAGGGGTGGGGAGTTGGGGGGAAAAATTTGTAACGGAAAGCTATGTAAGGGTTATTGTTGAAGAATTACCCACACATATGTTATGCAAATAAAATAAAAATTAAAAAAAAAAAAGAAAGCAATTTAAAAAAAAAAAAAAGAAAAGAAAAGAAATGACCAGCAGGATGATTTCTGAGAGGCCTGGAAAGACTTGCATGAACTGATGCTAAGTGAAATGAGTAGAACCAGGAGATCATTATACACAGCAACAACAAGAGTATATGATGATGATCAATTCTGAAGGACATAGTTCTCTTCAATGAGATGATTCAAACAAGTTCCAGTTGTTAAGTGATGAAGAAAGGCATATACACTCAGAGAGGCCTGTGGAATCTGAGTGTGGACCACAACATAACATTTTCATGCTCTCTATTGATGTTTGCTTGCTATTTGTTTTCTTTCTCAGTTTTTTTCCTTCTTAAGCTGATTTTTCTTGAGCAGCAAGATAACTGTATAATTATGTATACATATATTGGATTTGTCATATACTGTAACATATTTAATATGTATTGGACTTCCTGCCATCTAGGAAAGGGGGTGAAGGAAAGGAGGGAAAAATTTAGAACAGAAGGCTTTGCAAGGGTCAATGTTGAAAAATTACCCACACATTTCATTTAAAAAAAGAGTGCATGTCTAAGCTAGTAGACATACTCATGAAGTGAAAAAGTACAGCCTTTTATTCTCTGTCCCCAAAACACAAGTCCCTCTCCCATTTCTCCCATTGGCTGGGAACTACAGAGGTTACAACCTACCTAGAGCACCTAATTCTCTTAATGAATTTAAGTTCCTACTCCTGATTATACCTCCCAATGGCATTCACCTTATTTAGTCATAATTCCCTGTGAGTGACTGTATTGGCAATCCATCTATAAATTTCTGCTTCCCTTGCTCCAAGTCAGCCCTCCTAGCTTTCACTTCTTAGGTTTCAGTTTCATTTCTCCAATTTATTTCATTTCTCTGATTTTTTACACAACTCTGTGGAAACTAAACCCTCATCCAATTCTCTCTCTCTCTCTCTCTCTCTTTTTTTTTTTTTTTTTGCTTTTCACTGAGGCAATTGAGGTTAAGTGACTTGCCCAGGGTCACACAGCTAGGGAATGTTAAGTGTCTGAGACCACATTTGAACTCAGGTCCTCCTGATTTCAGGGCTGGTGCTCTATCTACTGCGCCACCTAGCTGCCCCCTTCATCCAATTCTCACAAAAGCTCAGTTTAGTGGATCAGTTAAGCAAAGTTTCTTGGAAGAAGTGTGCCTTGAAAGATGGATAGAATTGAGATCTTGGGACAAGAAAGTGGTGAAATGGGCAGAGTACCAGCCTTGGGGTCAGGAAGATCTGAGTTCAAATATGACCTCAGACACTTGTAGCAGTGTGACACCAAGCAAGTCATTTCACCCTTATTTGCCTCAGTTTTTCACCTGTAAAGTGAGGGCACACTGGAGAAGGATAAGGCAAACCACACTAGCATCTTTGCCAAGAAAACCCCACAGAAAAAGCCATGGGATCCCACAGAGTCAGATGCAACTGAACACCAAAAATAATAATAATAAGATAAGGGAAGAGAGAAAGAAAAGGCATTGATGTTAGGAGAAATTATGTGACCAAAAGTGTGGAGGCAGGAATGCTCATGGCATGGGTAAGAAACAGTGAGGAGACCTCCTGGATAGATCAAAATAAGAAAGTTTTGGATTTGGCACAAGAGAAGGCTTTTATAAAACAAGCAGTTATGTATAGAAAGAGAGCCAGATTGGGAGTCAGTACACCCAGATTCTAGTCATTACCTCTGGCAAACCACATCCCCTCACTAGCCCTCTATTTTATTATCTGTAAAATGAGGGGGTTAAAATTAGATGAGCTGTAAAGTCCCTTCCATTTTTAATTCTGTGTCAAGCCTAGCCCAGTACAGTCACAGGAATAAAATGCAAGGAGATCCTCATGGGCTATAAAATGAAATAAAAACAACTTTACTTAGAATAAGGTCCAAATGTTCTGAATATCCATTTGCAATTATGTCAGAAAAGAGACTAAATTAGCCATCCTCTTGGATGTAGTGATCCCACTATTGGGCATATACCCCCAGAGAAGTTAAAGATTAAAGCAAAAGTCAAAAAACACAAAAATATTCAAAACAATATTTGCTTTGTTTACATGTTTAATTTTTATTACCTTGTTTTCATTTAAATTAAATGGTAATTGTATTATTTTCTATTTTTTTAATGTCACCTTCATTTCCAAATCCTATCCTTCTCCAAAGTCTTCCCTTATAATAAACAAAGAATGAAGAAAGGAAACAAAAGTAGTTCCTCGAAACAAACCAGCACATAAACTTAATCAGACATTAAATGCCATGTTTTCTATCTATAGTCCCCACTTCTGCAAAGATGGGAGGGAAGTTAAAAGAAAGGAAAGCAGATATCAACTTTCCTTTAGGGTCAAATTGATCATTATAATTAAATAGCATTCAGTTTTGATTTGGGGGCCCTTTTCATTTATATTGTTGTAGTGCTTGCATGTATTGTTTTCCTGGTTCCTCTTACCTTGCTTTGGTATCAATTCACATATATTTCCATGTTTCTCTGTTTTCTTCAGAATCATTATTTCTTTAGATGCAGTAATATTGCACAATATTCTGTTGTTGCTCAAATGTGAATGACTTAATCACCATTTGGAATTTTCTTGGCAAGGAAACTAGAATGGTTTGCCATTTTCTTTTCTAGCTCATTTTACAGATGAGGAGACTGAGGCAGAGTTAAATGACTTGCCCAGCATCATACAGCTAGTAAGTGTCTGAAGTGGATTTGAATTCAAGAAAATGAGTTTTCCTGACTCCAGGTCTTGTGCTCTATCCACTGCACCACCGAGTGGCCCTAATATTCCATTACATTATTGTAACACAATTTGCTTAGCCATTCTTCAATTTCCAGTTCTTTTTTTTTAATACTTCTTTTTAGAATTTATTTTATTTGAAAAAAAAAACAAAGTAAGAAAAAAAGAAATACAAAAAATACAAAAAAGAAAAGAAATACAAAACAAAATAAAACAAAACAAAGAGAAAAAACATTCATGTGCCCAGCAGAACATCAGGGAGGATTCAAAATATATAACAACAAATTACCAGATCAAGAAAGTATATATATATTAGTAGAAGAAAATATATTCATGAATGTCCATTTTTTTCTTTATTTTCTTGTAAATTGTTCTTTGATTTTCTGAACATTTGTTTTACTTTATTCTTTTTCCCTTTTCATCCCCGCTACCACCCCACAGCAAGCTACAGTTAAGAAAGCATGTATTTATGTATACATATGAAGATATATACATATGTATATGTATATATATACATATATATATATATATATATATATATATATATACACATACACTCATACCCACACACACTCCACATATACACACATTTTTCCTATCCCTGCTGCCTCTTTAAATTCTGCTCCATAACTTGCCTTGCTATTAATCTCCCCTCACCCAAAGATCCTTGGTCTTCTTTCTCAATGTTTTACTTCCTTTTCTGTCCCTCATACCCCCCCTTATTTCCTTATAGATTTTGGAGGGTGTTATTCATGGTATATATGTAGTGTTGCCTATTGAACCCATTCCCAATAAAAGTAGGTTTTCAGAACTATGAACCCTCCTTCCCCCACTAATGCCTCTATGTCTATTCTTCTTCTGTATCTCATTTGTATAATCTGGTTACAATTTTTACCTTGACTGCCAATCTCTCCTTTGAGCTACCCTATTGGGATTTTTGGGTTTGTTTTGCTTTGCTTTTGGGTTTTTTTGCTGAGGCAATTGGGGTTAAGTGACTTGCCCAGGGACACAGAGCTAGGAAGTGTTAAGTGTCTGAGGTCACATTTGAACTCAGGTCCTCCAGAATTCAGGGCTGGTGCTCTAGAGCTACCTTATTGTTGAAGTGAACCTTAAACATATAGTATATATTTTCTCTTGTAAAAAAAATAATTTGTCCATGTTAAATTCCTTAAGATTGATCTTTCATATTGACTCGTGTTAAATTTTCTGTTAAATTTGGGTTTGGTTGATAGAAAGACCCCCAAATCCACAAGTTCATTAAATGACCTTTTTTTCTTATTCAAAATTATAGATAATTTTACTGGATATGCTATTTTTGGCCATAGGTCTAGTTCTTTTGATTGTTGGTAGATATGACCAGGACCTGTGGTTTTTTATTGTAGCTGCTGCTAAGTCTTATATAATTCTAATTGTAGCTCCAGCATATCTGAATTCTTTTTTTCTTGTTTCCTGCAAAATTTTCTTTTTGATCTGGGGTTTTTGAAATTTGGCAATAATATTTCTATGAGTTTTCTACAAGGGATCTCTTTAAGGTGGTATTTGGTGGATTTTTTCTATTTCTATGTTCCTGTCATGTTCTATCCCAATACAATTTTCTTAGATTATGTCCTGTATTATTGTGTCAAAGTTCTCTTTTTGGTCACAACTTTCTGGTAGTCCAATTATTCTTATGTTTTCTCTTCTTGATCCATTTTCCAGATCAGTCATTTTTTCTTATAAAATGTTTTACATTCTGTTCTATTTCTCATTCCTTATCATCCGTTTTATTTCGTGTTCTCTCATAGCTTCATTGGTTTCCCCTTGCCCAATTCTAGTTTTCAAAGAATTATTTTCATCTCTGAGACTCAGTACTTCCTTTTCTAGTTGATTAACTTTTTTTTCCATAAGATTCTTATTTTTCTTGGATGGTTCTTATTTTCCTCAATATCTCTCATTTGATTTAAAAAAATTTTTTTTGAGTACTTCTATACTCTATGGGCAGGGGGCCATTTCACATTACTCTTTGAGGTAGAAGCTTTTTTTTTTTTTTTTTCTTTAAACTAAAGTGTTCTCCTCTGAGGATGAACCCTGGTCTTCCCTCTTCCTATAGTATGTTTCAATGGTGGGCTTCTTTCTTCTTTAAGGTTCATTTTTTAAATAAGGTATTAATGTAAGCACCTTTAATTGTGGGGTGGGAGGATGGTACCTGAAAAGAGAAAGACAGAGACAGAGAGAGAGAGAAAGAAAGAAAGAGAGAGAGAGAGAAAGGAAGGAAGGAAGGAAGGAAGGAAGGAAGGAAGGAAGGAAAGAAGGAAGGAAGGAAAGAAGGAAGGAAGGAAGGAAAGAAGGAAGGAAGGAAGGAAAGAAGGAAGGAAGGAAGGAAAGAAGGAAGGAAGGAAGGAAGGAAGGAAAGAAGGAAGGAAGGAAGGAAGGAAGGAAGGAAGGAAGGAAGGAAGGAAGGAAGGAAGGAAGGAAGGAAAGGAAGGAAGGAAGAGAAAAAAGAAAGAAAGAAAGAAAGAAAGAGAAAAGGAGGGAAGTGCCCCTAATTCATTAACAAGTTAGAAATCTGTCAGTTACCCTCAACCTTGTTTGGCCTATGTACCCAGATGATTTTTACCAGGGGGTGATTCCTGCACATGCTATAGCTTCTTGAAGTCACAGGTAGAGCTGAGTAAAGATGGACACCAAAGGTACATAAACAGTATTGAAGAGGGCTGAACAAACCATTACACCAAAGATGCTAGTCTGCCCTGAACACTCCATACTGAAAAAAATAATGAATCCTCTAAAAATAATGAAGAATAGATAATAAAACATGTATCTCTCCTCACAAAAAAAGAGGTAGATAACTACTAGGATAGAATGTCTATATTGTCAAAAGTGATCAGGTATGAGGTATTTTCTTGTTTGTTTTTTTTCTTTTTACAAGTTAAGAATTGAATCTTTAAGAGTAGAAGGAGTCTTTTTTCCCAGAAATTGTGATATAAAGAAAAATGGCAACAACAAAATGGTTTTTTGCTTGTTTGTTTAGTTGGTTGATAGTTGTTGGATTTTTTTTTTAAAGAACTAGTTGGTTGCAGAGAAACCTGAGAAGACTTGTATGCAAGAACTAGTGAAAAGGGAAAGGAATGGAATCATGAAAACAATTTATATAATAACAGTATTGTAAAAACCCATGATTTAGAAAGACTTCAGGATTCTAAACAACACAACAGGATTTCATAGCATCTATGACAAAGCAGACTTGATATATGCTGGGTGCAAAATAAAAATGTGAGTGGGAAAGAGATGAAAAAATAGATTTTAGTTAATTTAAAAGAATAAAATTTAATTTAAAAATACCAAATTAGATAGTTCCTTTCACCTTATGTTGACCCTCTAAGTCCTAGTCATGCTTGAGGGTCTAGCTTTAATGTCACCCTTCTCAAGGCACCATAGCTGGAAATGACTTCTTCCTTTGAATTCCTATCACCACTATCTGCACCATTCCAGTTACCTATATATAGACTTTTATTATTAGTCAACTTTTCCTGGGTGAAAAAAAAAAAAACTTTTCCTGGGTGAGTGCCTTTTCTCCCCAACTCAATTTTAACTCTCAGGGCAAAAGACACTGTCTTGGAATTAATTACATATCTTTGGGACCCAGCACAATAGCAAAGACTTAATATATTAAGTTCAGTAAGTATTTATTGATCAAGTGATTCATCTCCCTGTTTCCTTGACTACTATGAATGGATGCTCCCCAACACAGTCTTCTATTTTAAGGAAGAGGACCTGGTTCTAAAGCAACATCAGGTAGAACCGGACAAACTGGAAGGTGACATTTACTTTGGAATTCAGCCTTCTTATCAAATTCAGTCAGGTCTACCTTCAGAGGGCAGAATCAAGGGTCAATCAGGAAACCCCCGTGGAACAGAGGCAGTGCCTTCAACTAGTCCAGGAGACAGAGACAACATTTGCACCTGGTATGATAATAATAGCTAACATTTACACGGTGCTTTGTGCTTTGCAAAGTACTTTCCTCACAACCTTGTACAGGAGGTCCAGCAAACACCGTAATATACATTTTGCAAATAAGGAAACTAAGGCCCAAAGTGCCTTGCCCCAAATGACAAGACTTTAGTCTCAAAGCTAGAACTCAAAAGCAATTCTGCTGACGCAGAGCTCCTCTAGACCCACATCTAGCTTTCATTCTACAGTGCCATGCAATGGAAACTGTCAATATGGATCAGTCAGATTCAAGTCGCATCGAAATTTTTCAGACAGTTACTGCTAATGAGACAAACACTTAAATGAATACAGGTTTGCGAAAAAGTGCTGAGATAGAGATTAACTGGAATAGCTTCAATAATAGCTTTAGGTCAATAGACATCATGGAGGAGGGCAGCAAAGGAGAATCAAATGGTGACTCCTGACATGATTCACCCACTAATTATATATGAATCCATGTTGAGCCTACGGTCTGCACTGATGAAAGTGCTATGCTGCTGACATCACAACCCCATCCTGAAAATTTTAGCAAAGTCATATTCTAGGATGACTACTCGGGACCCAGGTAATCATGGAAGAATCAACTATGGAGCTGAAAAGGATCCAAGAAGTCAAAGCCTGGTCCTGGCCCCTTCTGTTTGTCTTTTCCCCTTCAAAAGGGATTCTTCCATCACTTCAGTGGCCCAGTAATCCCAGCTCTCTTCCCTACCTCCCCATCAAGCCAGAGAAGTTTGTTGATAGACATTATACTTTATACTTCAGCCAGAGCTAGGTCTGGAGTTTCCTCAAATGTAAAAAGAGTGTAACAATGGCAATGTTGTTATAAGGATCCTATGAGGTATTTGGAGATACTTGTGTGCCTGGTACACAATAGGTACTTAATGAATTACTATTCTCTTCTACTTATTCCCTAAAGAAAATGTATTGTTAATCAGTATAATCTTTCTCCTGGAGACAAATACACAAGAGTCTTTTCTCTAATTGTGGAATGAAAGATTGTTATCCCCTGATAAAAAGTGTAGAGTCAATGACTAACTTTCTTGGGACAAGAAGAGGGAAAAAAAGGTAGAAAAGAGTCCTCAGTGGTGGATGTGACTGCTGACAAGGATGAGGAAACTCAGGGTATACAAGGCCAAGGAGAGAAGAAGTCAGCAGGGATTGTCCACATGCTCAGAATAAATGCCTACCATGGGTAAACCACAATCAGCAAATCCATGGCATTGCCCTACTTCCCTGGTCCACAGCCAAGTCCTTCCCATAGAAGCAAAGTGATCCATCTCTGCAAAGACAGCATGAGGGCCTCATCTAGACCTCGGGGCTTCTTGTCCCTCCTTTACCTGCATTCCAACCAGAAGTGCCTAGAGTCTCTGCTCCCCAACCCAATTCCTGTGGGCCCTTCCCATCTCTCTATCCTATGTCTGAAATGACTTCCTTCCACATATAGACATTATTTATCTGTATAGAATGTATGTATGTATAATAAACATATGTATGTGTGTATATTATATTGTATTGGTGTATGTGTGTATATTCTTATGGTGACCCCTGCTTTTGACACCCCACCTCACTACCTCCATGCTATAATTCCTGACAGAAATACAGAATTTTATATTTAGCTCATCCTTGTCCATACATTCACTGACCAGCTCTCCCAAGGATACTGGACAAAAGGAGCAGCCAATAGTTTAAACCAAGGCTTCTTAAACTTTTTTCACTCATGATTTCTTTTTGCCCGATAAATTTTTATGTAAATTTGGGTAAAAAAATAGGTATGCAAATCAAACATTTACTGATAATAAATAATAAAGAAATTTATTTTAAAACAATTCTTTGGTATAGATATAATTTTGCCATTTATTAAAGATGAAAGCAAATTTGCATACTAACGAGATGGATGTACTTGTTTTTTATATATAAAGGATTAAATCTTGGCAGAATTTTTTAAAATGACTTCTTCCATCTAGCAGGTGAGGAAGGAAGATTTTTTTTTCCTTTGGGAAAAGGATACAGAATAGGTGTTCCTTGACTAAGAAAAAGACCCAATCAATGAACACTTAGTCCCTTAGTAGTAGGGGGCAAAAAGATAGCACACTGAATTGGAGTACTGAACTCCGATTTCTGATTTCATTGTAGCCTCAGACACTCAAACAAAATCTGTACGACCAGAAGCAAGTCACTTAATCCTGTCTGCCTCAGGCTCCTCATCTGTTAAATGAGCTAGAGAAAAAAAAATGGCAAATCACTTCAGTCTCTTTGCCAGGAAAACCCTAAAAGGGGTCACAGAGAGTCAGACATGACTGAAAATGCCTGAACAACAACATGCTAAAAACTAAACAACCCAATAAAAACAAACAAACAAAAACAGTCCCAAACTCAAGGAGCTCTTTAGCCTGATGGGAGAAACACCATGCAAACATCCACTTTCAAAGGAAATATACTCAAAATAAATTGGAGATAGTCTCAGAGGGAAGGCGCTAAAATTAAGCTGGTAAAGGCTTCTTATAGAAGGTGAAGCTCAATACTAGGACTTGAAGGAAGCCAGTGTTTCTAACAGCGTATCATTGCCATGCTTCCTCTTCAATAACAGAGGTTTTACTAGAGAGGAGATCAATGTGGCAGAGCAGAGTGCCAGCCTCAGGGTCAACTAGGACCAATGACCTAGCTTGGTCTTATAGTGACTCTGGGCAAGGCATTTAGCCTGTTGGTGCCCCTGAAGCACTACTGTAAATTTCAGAACAATGGCTAATCTACCTTGGTAGAGGGACTGTCCTTTCTTGGGAGATCCCTGAATACATAAAAGTTATTGGGGGGAATATTGGGAAGGTTTGGGGGTTCTTTTTCCTCTTAAAGAAAATTGGATAATAAGCCAAAGAGGACCATGGATTTCCAGAGCCATAATTGAACTTAGAAATCTAATCCAAATGCATATATTTAACATATCAAATTGCTTGCTGTCTTGGGGAGGGAGGAAGTAAGGAAGGGAGGGAGAAAAATTTGAAACACAAAGTCTTACAAAAATGAATATTGAAAACTAGCTTTACATGTATTTGGGAAAATAAAATACTATTGGAGGTGGGGAGAGAAATCTAATGTAAGAGTTCTTGAAGGATTTTTAGTGTGATTGGGCTTCTTTGGCAGTTTGGTAAAGTCTATTGACCTCTTTCTTAGAATAAGGCTTTTAAATACATAAAATAAAATTCACATGCCTGTAAAAGAAACAAGTTATATTGAAATGAAGTTATATAAAAACATTATTTTTTTAAAGCAAGTTCACAGATCGCTGGTTAAGAATTCCTGATCTAGTTCATTTTACAGATATGGAAACTGGGAAAAGTGACTTGCCTCATCACACCCCTCCTTCTGAGGAAAGTCAATTCAAACCCAGTTCTCTTGACTTCAGGTACAGCTTTCTTTCCAATTCCCTAAACTATTGATTTCTATTGTGGTTGTTCCTATCATCCCACCCAAACTTGGGCTGATGATAAATGTCTTTCGAAGGTTTAGATGATCAATATTTTTTGCTCCCTCTGAGACTTGAAGTTCTCAGAAGTGATTTTTTTTTGGTCCCTTTCAAAAGTGGCGTGATTTCGCCCACCTAGCCTCCTCACACATGATGTAATGACCACCTGACCTGGGAGGATCCTGAACAATGTGGGAACTAGTGAGCAGATTGCTTCTTCCTCAGAATGTGGTGACAGGACTGGTCTTGTTAATGCAGTGAGGAGCCCAAGATTGTAGCCTCCCTTGTTCTGTCTGAGGCAGGCCAAGCGTGTTTGGGGACCTGCCTCTCCGGGGGTGGGAGGAGGATTTGGATTTCTCTATCAGACCTGAAGAAATCCCTTGACTTCCTAGAAAATATAAAATCATTGAACATCAGAGCTGCAAAACACTTTACAAATCATCTAATGAACATCTTCTTCACCCCCTGAATTTAGGTGGAGAAGCTGAGGTACAAAAACCCTGAAATGAGGTTCTAAAATCAATTAGTGATTAGAACTCAGGCCTCCTGCTTTCCAGTAGGGTTTTTTTTTTTATGTTATTTTGCCTCTGGGAAAAAGATGAATTCTATTAATTAATGATAATTACTCACTGGAGAATTATTAGGAGCCACCCAATTACACATTTAACCGTAAGTACCCTTCTTTTCCCAGGTCTGAATAATGAAGGTACCTAAACTAAGGACCTTTCCCTCCAGCTCATCCTCTCAAAAAAAGTAACCAAAGGAATCCTACATCATAGGGAAGAAAAATCCTGGAATGAGGTAATGTTGCCAGTGATTCATGGTTTGAATCACTTTTATTCACTCTTGCTGAATTGAAAAACTCCTATACCCTACCTATCTCTTTGTTATCCTCCAGTGGCACACAACACTGGCTTCCTATTTACAAGACCACAGTAGTTTGTCCATCCTGAGCTAAGCTACCACCAAATAAGCTGAGTGGTCCTCAAAGCAAGTGGGTCTGCCTTTCCTATGCTCCTGAGCTTCTTAATCAGTGGTATGCAAGCTTTTCAAGGAAGAAGAACCTCTTTTCAAAAGAAAACTTTTTCAGATCTTTCTGCCAATGTCCAAGTCCTATTATTTGTTTTGACTGAGAAAATACATTACAAAATGACAATGTTGTTGTCTACATGGATTTGTGGGCTCCATGACCTACAGCCTGGGATCCACTGTCCTAGATTGACACTTTATAAGAGAAAAATATTTCACACCAACTCTCTATTTCTGGCCAACTTTCATCCTTTTATTTTCTTCCACTGGATTCAGGAAATAACACAGGCCCTGAGGCTGGGGTGGGAGGAAGAGGTGAGGGATAGGAAGTGCTACTATGACCAGTGAAAACCCCCAAAGTTCAAAGTCAAGATTGACTGACATTCAAAAAGAATCTCTGGACTGATCCTTGCTTTACCCATAAAGATATTAGATTCTTCCATTCCCTGATCCTCTTTCCAGGTCAGAAAGGAAGGACAAACTCTTAGGAAAGATAGCTTTGAATTCAGAATTTTAAAAACTCCACGATCATAGACTTACTTTTAAAGAATAGGAATGTTTGAAGAATGGGAAGTGAAAGGAATGATTTCAAAGGGAGAGATGGTTGTCTCTCTCATCTTGGAGATCCGATAATACACTATACATCACCCCACAACCTGAATCACATATGATGCCCTTAATTATACTTAAGAAGCACCTAAATGTCACAGTGATAGACCTGCACCTGAAATTAGGAAGACCTGAGTTCAAATACAGATTCAGATGCTTACTAGCTTTATAAGCCTAGCAAATCACTTTACTGTTGTCAGTCTGTTTCCAAAGTTCCAAAATGGGAATAATAATAGCACCTACCTCAAGAGGTTGTTGTGAAGATCAAATGAAATGATATTTATAAAACCCTTAGCACAGTGTGTGGCACATAGCAGGCTTTATATAAATATTCAAACCCTTCCTCCCTTTCCTAATGACTTCATTTTTAGAACCAGACTTATGATTTCAAAATTTTCTTTGCCAATGCAGATAAGCATATTTTCTGCAAAAGTCTTGGAAAGTAGGGAACTAAAAGTCTCAATGACTTGTCCAGTATCACAGTCAGGATGTATGAGTAAGTCAGTAGATAAACATTTATTAAGAACCTACAATGAGCCAGATGCTTTGTTAAGACTTGAATTCAGGGCTTTCTAATTCCAAGGCCAGTTTTCTCTCCATTATATCTCACTGCCTCTCAGACTCAGACTTAACATGATATTTTAATTATATGTTGATTTGTTTAATGTGTTTAATGTCTTATCTCCTCAGAGAGATTTTAAGTTCCTTGAGGGGCCAACACAGTATCTTGTCCCTATTTTCACATCATCCACAGAGGTAAGCATTGGACAAATAATCAATAAATGTTTATTAGATTGAACTGAATCTTGGGAATGAACAGTCCTCACCTACCTCTTAGCATCAGCTAATCAATGCTCAACTGCTAGTTATATCTAAGCATTCTGCACCATGTCAATATCTCTTAACTTCCTATCATCAGCTGCATCAGCATCGTTATTATTACTGAACATTCACATTTGTGGTCTATACCTGTTTCTCCCAATGAGAAGTGCTTCTCGCCATTTTCAGTCCAAAAAGTTGACTGACATAAAAATCAGGAATGGAAATAAAAATTGCTTCCTCTAAGAATCTCCATCTCCACTTTCACCTCCTGGATAGAATCCTCCTTCCCTGGCAGCATCTCAATGTCTATTCTTTAGAATATTGGGTGGCCCTCTTAACCACAGGAACCACAGAACTTCAAAATTAGAAGGAGAATCAGAGGTCTTCTAGTCCAATCCAGATCTGAACAGGAATCCCATTTACAACAACCTGCAACAAATAGCAACCCAGTCTCTCTCTCTCTCTCTCTCTCTCTCTCTCTCTCTCTCTCTCTCTCTCTCTCTCTCTCTCTCTCTCTCTCTCTCTCCATCTCTCTGTCTCTCTATCTCACTGTGTCTCTGTCTCTGTCTCTGTCTCCCTCTCTCTCCATCTCTCTGTCTTTCTCCATCTCTCTGTCTCCCTGTGTCTCTGACTGTCTCTATCTCTGTCTCTGACTCTGTCTCTCTCTGTCTCTCTCTCCATCTTTCTGTCTCTCTGTCTCCCTGTGTCTCTGTCTCTGTCTCTCTCCATCTCTTTCTTTCTCTCTCTCTGTCTGTCTCTGTCTCTGTCTCTCTGTCTCTGTCTGTCTCTGTCTTTCTGTCTCTGTCTCTGTGCGTGTGTGTGTGTGTGTGTCTGTCTGTCTGTCTCTCTCTCTCTGTCTCTGTCTCTCTGTCTCTCTGTCTCTCTGTCTCTCTCTGTCTCTCTGTCTCTCTCTGTCTCTCTCTCTCTCTCTCTCTGTCTCTCTCTCTCTCTCTCTCTCTCTCTCCAGTTGGGGTTAGTTGATTTGCCCAAGGCACACAGTTAATAAGTGTCTGATACCAGATTTGAATTCGGGTCCTCCTGATTCCAGAGCCAGTGCTCTATCTACTGTATCACCTAGATGGGAAACCAATGCCTTCTGAGACAATCCACTCTGTCACAGGACAGTCCATAGGCTTTTCTTTACATTGGACCAGAATCTGTTTCCCTATTGTTCCCTATCTTCTACCCATTGTCTTAAGGTCCACCCTCCAGAGACACATAATATCATTCTACTCCCTGTTACACATAGAAGCCCTTCAGACATCTAAAGGCAGCTTACACTATATAGTCTCTGAGGTCTTCACATTTTCAGAGTCAATATTTTCTAGTTCCTTCAACCCATCTTCATGTGAACCAGATGATCACAAAACCAGAGTTGGTTGGCACCTTTATGGTCATCCAATCTAGCCAACTTTTTGTTCAGATAAGGAAACTGAGATTCAGAGAGGTCAAATGACCTACAAGATCACAAGTAGCAAAACCAGGACTTGAAAACTGGGATTTGAACTCAGATCCTTGGATTCTATGTACAACTACAGTGTGCTGCCTCCTAAGGGCACACTGCCCAGAAGCTTCACCATAATAGTTATCTTCCTATGGATGCACTATAGCTTGTCAATGTCCTTCCAACTCTCTTGATCCTCTATTGCCCACCTAAAATATATCTTAGGTGTGGAATGGGGTTCTCCTGGTTTTAATGGACTTTATAGAAGAGTAACTTTGGAAGGTCTTTTTTTTAAGACAGGGAAGACAGGACATCTAGGTGTTGTCTGAAAAGGGAGAGAGAAGCCTGGGGAATGTAAATGAGCTGGTCCAAATCATATCTAGTAGGGAGGGTTCTTAGATTTGGGACAAGTTAAGAATCTGGAAAGAGATGGGACGTTGGCGAAAAGATCGAGTGGGAGTCCATGAAGCACACAAAAGAAATATAAAAGGTACCACAAAAGCAGATGGTAATCTGGATCAGGAGCTTGACTTTGGCCAGTTATTCAATGTCTCCATTTTACAAATGCACAGAACAGAGGGGTGCTGGGAGGACACAAGTCAGTGCCTTGGCAGTCTTCAGAGAAAGATTTTCATGGGAAGTTAAAACCACAACTTAAGCATTCACCTGACTCTCTGACTCACATGTCCCACGGAGGCTCAATTCTTGGTGTGTTTCCAGGGTTGGCCTTCGTCTGAGTTGCAACCTCCTGTGTGGTGCGATTTCAGGAGCTCTGGGCTGCCATCAAAATTGAAATCCTCATATGACTCATTCCTTAGAGCCAAGGCTTTGAAGACTCCTGTAAAAAAAAAAATGAATGTCACCTGACAGGGGCAGCAGATTAAGACATTATCAGTCAGTAACACCTTAGCAACTAATCACTCAACCAGCAAATATTTATGAGCACCTACTATGTGAGAGGCACAGTCCCAGATAAAATAGGGAGAAAGAAAGCAACAACAATGAACAGGAATCCAGTCTCTGCATTTAAGTTGGTTGGAAGACAAGATCCACATGGGAAGAGACAACTAACAATAGAAAACAGCATATGCTAAATGCCAAAACGGGCGATGCAGATGAAAGCTGGAGCTCACAGGAGGGCGAGATAAAACACTAGAAGCTGGAGCTGCCAGGGAAGGCTTCGCAGAAAAGGTGAGACTAGCTGGCTTCTGCAGGATGGATGGGACTTAAGATAGGCACAAAGCAAGGGGAAGGGCTTTCCAAGTAGGAACAAAAGCAAGGAGGCAGGAAGGCACATGGATTTTTCAGGGAACAGCGAGTGGAGTAGAGTGTATGGAGGAGCAGAATCCTCACATTGAGGGGCTGTTGGGAAAGACAAAGTTAAAAGGTTAGGTTGGGGTCAGAGCCATTCCATCAGATTAGTGAGTTTTATCGAAATTTATTTATGGTGTTAGCTTCAATCGTTTAGCAAAACTCTCAGGAGATAGACCTAGAATAAGGAAGCTTTCAAAGGTTGAAGTAAGAGGCTAGACCATGAAGGATGATTTCAATCTGTAATGTGCCTAGAAAATGGTGCCAGCAGTACTATAAAAACCAGCCACCAGGTATGATGATGTTTGCAGTGGGAACATGTATTCAGTGTTCACAGACCCCAGAAGACCTTGCTGAGATCAGCAAACCCAACCATTTCATTTTATGATGGAGAAACTGAAATCCATAGAATATACATGACTTGCATATGGTCATACCACTACTAGGTTTTGTACCCCGATCTTCCAGACTGCAAGTCCAGGATGGACCTTGGGGTGCCAGGATGCCATTCTCCTCCCTGCAGTGAGGTACATGATTTCTTACTGCAAAGTCATTCTTGATGACTTCCAATGTCTTGGGGCAGGACAGAAGCCAGTGGGGGGTAAGGGAAGGAAGGAAGGGAGGAAGGAAGGAAGAAAGGAAGGAAGGAAGGAAGGAAGGAAGGAAGGAGGGAGGGAGGCAGGAAGGAAGGAAGGAAGGAAGAAAGGAAAGAAGGAAGGAAGGGAGGAAGGAAGGAAGGAGGAAGGATGGAAGGAGGAAGGAAGGAAGGAAGGAAGGAGGGAAGGAAGGAAGGAAGGAAGGAGGGAAGGAAGGAAGGAAGGAAGGAAGGAGGGAAGGAAGGAGGGAAGGAAGGAGGGAAGGAAGGAGGGAAGGAGGGAAGGAAGGAGGGAGGGAAGGAAGGAAGGAAGAAGGAAGGAAGAAAGGGAGAGAGGGATGGGATTCCAGTCAGTGACAAGGTGCAAGGGCTTTAAGGTCTCCAGTCAGTGTAAATCCCTGGGTATGCTTCTCAGTTGTCAGGATTCTCCCCACCACCTCCATTTTCTTCCTCAGATTCCAATGAAAGGCTCACCTGATTCCCTTTCCAGGGTTTCACCTATTGCTTCCTGATCTACCGAAAAAAAAGAACAAAAGGTGAGAGAAAGAAAGAATAAGGACTTCCTCTTGTCACCCCTCCTCCCCCAGGATTCTCTTTTTTTCTCTTATACAGCTTTTATGCAGCTAGGTGGCACAGTGATAAGAGTACAGGGCAGAGTCAGGAAGACATGTTCTTGACAAATCATTTAAGTCTGTTTGCCTCAGTTTCCTCATCCATAAAAGGAAATGGCAAAACATTCCAGTGGTTTTCTTTCCCAAGAAAACTTCAAATGGGGTCACACAGGGTCAGATGTTACTGAACAACAACCACAACAGCATTTTGTTGAAGGCAAAATTATGCAATAGTGTTGTTTTATATCTGTAAAGGCCATGTGATAAGAGAAAAGTGGTGGGCTTAGAGTCAGGAGATTTGGGCCATGGTTTTTCCATTTTCTCTCTGTATTACTTTGGGTAAGCTACCTCTATGGGCTTCCATTTTCTCATCTGTAAATTGAGAGAGTTAAACCATTTGGTCTTCAATTTCCTTTCCAGCTTTAAACCTAACAGTAAGTCTGAGAATACCACAGTGGGGAACCCTGGGTTCCTAGGAAATGAAGGTACAAAGTGATCAAATAAAAAACGGAAGTACCCATATCTACCAATATATATATATATATATATATATATATACACCAATATATATATATATACCTATATATATATATATATACACACAATAGAATACTATTATTATTCCATGAGAAATGACTAAAAGGATGGCAGGGAAACCTCAGACAAGTTGTAGGAACTGAGGCAAAGTGAAATAAGCAAAACCAGGAGAACAGTTTATACAACAACATTGTATGTAGAGACATACAATTTGTAAAGACTTAAGAACTCTGATTAATGAAATAGCCAACCAGGATTCCAAGGGACCTAAGAGGAAGCATATTGTCCTGAGACTGAAAGGATGAATACGCTATGCAGAATAAGATTCACACACAGACCCTGACCGATGTGAGAATTGGTTTTGTTTTTCTATGCATATTTATTACAAAGATTTTATTGATGTTTCGTGTGGTTTTGTTTTGTTTTGTTTTGTTTTTTTAACGAGAGTGAGTAGGTAGTAGAGAGAAAAAAATAAATGCATGTTACTTTTTTTTTTTTTTTTTAAGGGAAATGGAGATGGGAAGGGGGCTGAATGGAAGAAACTTGGCCTCCTTCCCAATACTACTCCATTGGTGTCCTTTTAATCATGGCAACCAATAACCCTGGGGTCCCAAATAGGAGATTAAAGGGGGGGGCGTAGCTGACACTGGCCTGGAGAAGGATGGTGATGGTTTTCAAATGAGCACGGGAGAGATGGGAGCTGTCCCTTGTCACTTCCTTCCTAGCCCATCTCTCTCCCCTCTTCTCGACAGCCCACTTTCCGTAAAGCCTGTTTCCATGACAATGTCCCACTGTCCACAGTGGTGGAGGGGGACGGTAATAACGACAAAATGAAATGAAATCAACTAATAACCCAAGTGGAGCGGAGGCCAGCCGAGTGCGGCCAACGTGAGAAAGGAGCAGCGCCGCGGCTCCGGGCCGGGTTTCCCCCTCCCACGTTTCCCCGGAGTTGTCAGTAACTCTTCAAATACCTTTGTCGGAGGCTGCCCTCCCCTCCCGCACAGGGCCCGGCTCTAATTCCAGTTTAAAAGCTTTAGGGCTTAGCCGAGGCAAACAGATAAAAAGGGGTTTAGAAACAGATACAAATGGGAAAACGGGGGCTTTGTGGAGCCCCATAGATACTGTGAATAAAACTCGGCAGCCAGCAAGGCTGGTTTAATCCACCCCAGAAACACCCATCGGGCGGGCGGCTGGGACTGAGGCACCCAGCCCCCAGACCAGAGAGGCTGCCAGGGTGCCAGGGAGAGGTGGGCAAGCTCTCTCCACCCTTACGGCCTCGTGGCTTCATCGGGAGCCACGAAACCTGGGGAAATTGCAAAGCAGCCAGAGTAAGGAAGGCTTTCCCTCCAATGCGGCTCTCTCCAATTTTCTTCTTCGAGGTATTAGTGTCTTGTTTGGACCCGAAATTTGGTTTTTCTTTTCTCCTGAAGCCCGATCAATAAACATAGGATCGTAAGATCTCGAGCTGGAAGAGACTTGTCTTAACCCTCTCATTTTACAGATGTGGAAACTGAGGAGAAACTGGTTTAAGTGATTCAAGTTCGCACATATAATTAAGAAGCAACGGTGGGATTTGAACCCAAATCCTTCTACTCTTTTGACTATATTTATTAATCACTTGATATAAGCATTATAATAGGATAGAAATACAAAAGTGAAACAGGCCCTGCAAATTTATGTGTGACTGGGAGCTAGATTCAGTCACATAATCCTTCCGTTAAGAGCCAGAAAGAACCTTAGAGATCCCTTTAATCAAACTCTCCATTTTACAGAGGAAACTGAAACTGATCAAAGGTATTTCACCTTGCCCAAGGGCAACCCTGAATGCTTTCTTTCTCTTAAAACAAACAAATGAGAGGAATTGTGGTATAGAGGATAAAGAATTGGCTTCTGAATCAGGAAGTCCTGGATTCTTCTTCTGACTTAAACTGGCTGAGTGACCTTGGGCTGGTCCACAGTTTAATCTGAGTTTCCTCAGACAACTCTCTAAAGCTACAACAAGTTGCTGATTGGTCAAGGAAGTTCCTTCTTCCCATCTTCTCCCCCCCCACCCCTTTTTCCTCCCTCCAGCCTCCTCTGCCAGTGAAATCAAAGGTTCCACAAATAAACAAAAACTGAGAATTTACTCTAATGGTTCTCCTCTCCCTTCTTTCTGCAAATAAAAGCCTCGTGCTCTAAGATGCCATCAGGAGCATTCAGCAGATACCTCTTAAAGAGAGAGGCCCAGCGAAGAAATGCCAGAAGTCACTCCAATCAATGTCCAGCTCAAGGGCCATCTCTTCCTTAAAGGAAGTCTCCAGCCCACATTAATCTCCCATATCTCTGGTCTCCCACAGTACATGTAGCTGACAGCAAGCAAATTGGCACCTACCTATCCATACACTCTGCAGAAGGAAATGGCAAACCACCCCAGCATCTTTGCCAAGAAAACCCCAGACGGGGTCACGAAGAGTTACACCTGACTGAAATGATTCAACAACAACAATCCACACACTATCTTCCATTGTTCTTCAATGGTTTCACACTGTACATACGCTTATAAATCATACACCTACATATACACAAATGTACACACACATATATACACATGCAAGTCCATATACGTGCACACAGGCATATGGGTATCATATCCATGATTAGGATTTTTATTTTCCATAAGGCCCAGATAATGTCCTACTCTACTCCTTTTCTCTATGGCCCACAAATGTAAGGCACACAGCAAAATCTCAAAAAGAAAAAATGAAATAAAGCAACTCCTGAGTTCAGCTCAATTATCTAGCATCTTCATATACCTGAGCTCCAATTTTCTCCAGTGTGAAACAAGGTACTAAGATCTTGCCTACTTCTAACAGTCATGTCTTGGTGCTTCTGTTGGTCTTGAACATTTCTTCCATTTCTACATGAATATCCTAACATCTAAAAATCCAATCTATCCATATCTTCCATAGTTTAGTATTTTAATTACACAAAATGGAGTGGGGGGAGGGGTGTGTTCTTTTTTTTAAACATCTGTAAAATATACACATCTATTCACCAAAAGTTTTAAAACATATTATTCATCTTTCAATGTTCCACTGCTTTTATCCTGCTATTATTCCCAGGGATTGTGAAATTCAAAGAGCCCATTAGGTTTCTGCCTCAGACCAGAGCTTAGAAAAATTGTCATGGCTGCCCCACTCATTTGGTAAATAAACATTCCACCATGCCATTGTGGTATGAGTCACTTGTGCTCTGTGCCACAAAGGGCTTACATAATAAATAACTAAATGGCACAAGAGAGCACCCCAGGGCCATCATGTGAGCGTCAGGTTTCTTTGAGCTGGAACCAAAGCTAGTTTGAATCTGGCTCCCGGCGACTTCTCATTCCCAACCAGATTTCAATTCTCATTATCTATCTCATAGAATGTGAGAGCCAAAAGGGACTTTAGAGACCACTGAGTCTCTTTTTACAGATGGGGAAACTGAGGCTAAAAGAGTAGAAACACATATAGAACATATAAACACATAGGCTTATAAATATGTGCTGGAAAAGACTTCAGAGATCATCTGATCCAACTCCCTTATTCTAGAAACGAGGAAACTAAAGTTCAAAAAAATGACTTTAACAAATTCATACTGTCAGTAAGTGTCAGAGCTCAAGGTCACCTAGGTGACAGTTCGGGCAGATTTGGGATTGAAGGTCAGGGCCTCTGACTCCAAATTCAGTGGCTTCTTCCCATTGCCCACACTGTACAATGATCATTCTGGGACTGCTTGCATCATGTGGGCTGGGAAGGCGAGGAAGAGTTGGCACAATTTCCTTTCTTTTTCTGTACTCAGTGGTTTGTAGCAGAATGAGCGCCTGAGGAACCTGGCGTGGGTGAGGCTGAATGGGTGGAGAAGAACCCACCGAATGTGCTGTCAGAACATCTGAATTCACATCCTGGTTCTACTACTAACCACCTGTTGGAATAAATAATAACAACTAACATCTATGTAGCATCTATTATATGCCAGGTACTAAGCGTACCTCATTTGATCCTCACAACCACCTTGGAAAGGAGGTGTTGTTATTATCCCCATTTTACAGATGAGGAAACTGGGGCAGACAGCAATTAAGTGACTTACCCAGGGTCACACAGCTAGTGTCAGAGGTCACATTTGAACTCAGGTCTTCCTGACTCCAGACCCAGCACTTTATGTACTATGCCACAATACTACTTTTATCTTCCAATTACTCATCTATAAGGAAGGGATACTATAAAGGATAGAACCCTTCCAGTTCTAAATCCCAGGATTTTTGGCTGTCCTTTCAATGGTTTCACCATTCTCCTACCTTGGGAGGGAGAGGATAGGCTAGCTGGTTTCTGTTAGGTCCTGTAAGGACCTAAGATTTTGCTGTCCTGCTGCCCACATATCTGGATATGTGGTACATTGGGTAGAGAGCTTGACTTGGATTCAAGAAGACCGAGGGCAAAACTGACCTCTGGCATTTACTAGCTGTGTGACCCTAAGCAAGTCCCTACCTGCTCTGTGCCTCAGCTCCCTCTATAAAACAGGGATATTAATACCTGGGACACCTATAATAGAAGATAGCTGTGAAGGTCAAAGGAGAAAATACATGCAAAGCATTCTCCAAATTGCTTAATATAAGCAATTTGTGTGACCCTGGGTAATGGGTAAGCCACTTAACCTTGGGGTTCTAGGCAGTTCAATCATGTTAAGTTCCATAGAAGGTGCCAGGAGGAAGTCCTGAGAGTCTTCCCCTCCACGATTCATTCATTCCTTCATTTATTTATATAGATTTTTTTTGGAAAAGGAGATTCTTTGCCTCAATTGTTATTTAGCCTTGATCACTGGATGGGTGCAGCCACAGTCAAAAAGACACTTTAAAGACCTTAGCTTAAAAAGATCAAGGTCTCCCACTGCATCCAGGACTATCTTGTCTTCTTGAACTATATCTTGCCACTGGACCCAGATGGCTCTGGAGGGGAAAGTGGGGCAGGTGACCTTGCACAGTCTCCCTCACTTAAATCCAATTCACTTGTATGTCATGGCATCACTTCTGGAATGAAGGATAACAACAACTTCCTATATTAGGAAAGAGAGTTCCCTATGCCAGTGGGATCAGTGAGTTCATCCTCAATCCTTATCCCTATCCTATAAATATCAGGTATTATTACAAATGCTCTGCAACTTATAGTCTTAGAGAGTTTGTCTAGGGCTCAGAGAGGTTTTAATTTACCCTTGGTCACATAATATTAGTGGAAAGACTTGAACCCAGATCTTCTTGACTCCAACATTCTATCCACTATGCCATATTGCCTCTCAGTACAGAAAGAGGAGGGGGAGTTATAGTACTAGTGGTAGTAGTAGTAATAGTAGTAGTAATAGCAGTGATGATGATGGCAGCTCCAGCAGGGTCAGTAGTAATATTAGAAGAAAAAAGTATCACCACTAATAATAATGATACTAACAGTATTACTGGTAACATGAGTGTAGCAATAGTAATGCTATCTACTAATGTATCTACTAGTAGTAGTAGTAGATACAACAAGAGTAGCAACAGCAGTACTACTATGACCAGATACTAGTACTACTGGTAGTACTAGTACTACTAATAATTAGCAGTAGTATATTTGGGAGGGAGTGCTTTGATTTTTTATCTTTTTTAAATAATTGATTTTTCCAAATAGTTTTTAGCATTCACCTTTGCAAAATCTTATGTTCCAAATTTTTCTCCCTCTTCCCACCCCCTGCTTCCCCAAGACAGCAAGCAATCTGATATAGATTAAACATGTGCAATTCTTCTAAACATATTTCCACATTTGTCACAGATAGCAGTATAATAATAATAGTGGTAGTAGTATTAGCAGTAATAGTAGCACTAGTGATAGTAGTACTACTAGTACTAGTAGCAGTAGTATTAGTGGTGGTAGTAACAATACTAGTAGTTATAATCATAGTAAAAATAAGTCGAGAGACCAGAAGTCAGGAGATCCCAATCTGAGAATTGTCTCTACTACCAAATAGTTATAGGACTTCAACAAGTCACTTAGTCTTTCTTTGCCTCAGTTTGCTTGTCTATAAAAAATGTATAGCAATACCCAACCTACCTATTTTTACAGTTGTTCTGGATGATTAAATAAGGTCATAAATATGAAAGCAGATTTATGGGGGGAAATCAACTGCTTGCTCAGCTTTTGAGCAGAAACTAGCTCTTCTCTCTCCTCCCTTTTCAATGAAACATCAATCAGCAAGTCATTTACTGAGTGCCTGCTATGCACATAGCACCTTTCTTCCTTTCTTTCCTTTCCTCCATTTTCCCCCTTTTATTCCTCTTTTTCCCCACCCTCTCTAATTCTCATTTTTTTCTTCCATCCTTTCACCCACAACAATTTAGCTGCTATTCTTTCTCACTTTCCCTCCATCTCCCTCTTGTTCTCTCTCCCTTCCTTCCCATCTTCTTTCTCTCTCATTTTTCCCTCTCTTCCTCCCACCTTTACCTTTTTTTTTTTTAATCTCCACCCTTCCTCAGTGATTCTAGGACACTCTTTTTAAGGTCTTAGACCTGAGAATCAATAAGCAGGATTTGTTTCTGGGATCAGGGTTCTAGCTTTCCCTAGGCTCATGGGTCTCCTTCTCTACTTAACCTGTGATGGTAACATTAATTAAATAATTAATAATTAACAATAATTAAAATAATTGGTACTCCTAATAGAGCCATTCAGGATGAAGGAGCGTGGCTGGCTTTAACTAATTCTACTTACATTACCCGATTAATTAAAGCTGAGGCTTTTATGAGACACCCTCAGGTTTCAAAATGCCATCTTCCCAGGCTCCAGGATGAGGACAAGGAGGAATATACTATTCATGAGTTGCCAGAAGTGGCCTAAGCAAAAGCAGAGAGGCCAACTAATGTGTTTTATTGGAGTCAATTTAAAATAGTAACCGCCCATTCGAACCGGCATCACCCTCACCCACAAAGGATGGTGTGTTTTATATCTACACCTTGGAACTTGATATGCTCTTTGTAAATTATAGGCTTTTGCAAAATGCTATTAGATGATTCATATGTGGAACGTGGAGTGATCTTGAGAAGGAAAGAAATACAGAGGTGTGGTCAGGAGCTTCTCAGCTGAGGATTTGGGGAGATGGCCCATTCTGCTCCCTAGGAAAAGAGAGGCACCTACCAGAAGCACAGGACAGAAGGGGAGGTCTTCTCCTCCAACTCGTTCTGGTTTTCTACAGGAAAGGAAACGGAGATGCAGAGGAATGACTTTACCTATCCCGGGACAGATGGTCAGTGATTGCTTCCTTCTCAATTTGTTTCTCAGGGATAATTAGTAAATGCCAACTATGGCTTGTAAGCTCCCTATGGGCAGGAACTATTTTTGCCTTTTCTTCATTCTGGCAAATAATACATATTTAATAAATGCTTAATGAGTAAATGTATAGGGGGAAAAAACAAACCTTCCATTATTGTCTAACTACAGGACAAGAAATAATGGCAAGAAAATTTTGTTCATGGCATTCTCCAACACCCCTTTTTGGTGTCTGTGACATTTTTTATTTCTCCCCCACCAGAGTCCTCTGTCCCAAGCATTTTCTGACTGTTGTAGTCCCTAGAACTCATAGGCTTCTAGTCCAATTACCCTGGTTTATAGATGAAGAAAATAAGACCCAGGGAGGTGAAATCACTTGCCCATGATCACACAGATAAGAAGCATCAAAGATCTGAACTCAAATCCTTGGGCTCCAGAGATCCAGAGGATCTCATAAATTCAGTTGCAAGGCAGATTAAATAATCGATAATACGTTGGAAGTATTACTATTCCAAAGGGCTTTTAGCATTTTAACATAGGATAATCTCCTCTATAAATTTCAAATAGTGTAATTTCAAACTCCTCCACAATGAAGAAAAAAAAGGATCTTTCCAATGTTCCTTAAAAGCATAGCACAGATTGGGGCCCACTCCAGCAGGCACCTTTGCCTCCCAACTCAGTTCTTTCTTATTCCAAGGAGTACCATAACCTGTTTCAACAGAGAAAGATAAAGATCCCAAATATTTACAAATCACAATTGTTCTGACACAGTCCCATCAAAATAAGCCCCTATAATCCATGACCTTGCTAGAAATTTGGGGCTCACAAAAACCTCCTCCCAAAAAAGGACTATTTCTATATACCTAGAATCACAGACCTAGAGTTAAAATGGACCTCTAGCCCAATCTCTTCTTTCTGCTGATGGGAAAATTGAGACCTAGGCTTGGGGTCTCTGATCACATGGCCCACTCAAGGTCACACAGTAAGCAACACGGGTAATAATTGAACCCAAATTCTCTGAGTTAGCATTTTTTCAGTTAACATTATTTTTCCCTTACGTTATATAATTCCTTCTTTCTCCTTGAAGGTAGAAATGGAGGCAGCAGAGGCTCATATCTCAGATTTCTATTTTCCCTTCTTCTACAATGCCTTTGACCCTTTCCCATAGCAAACAGAACCTTATGACAGAGGGCTGTTAAGAAGCTCACTTAATGAACTATCCAATGAAGGCAACATGGTAGATGTCTGTTTAAAAGATTTGTCTGCAGTGGGTCCAGCATGAACATTTAACAACAGCCCCCAGTGAATTTGCAGAAATGGGAGAAGGGATCTTCCAGTAGAGCTCCTTGAGCCTTTAGGACCCCCAAGAACTTCAAGGAGATACTTGGATGGCCACCCTGTCAATGCAATTGATCAGTCCTAATGGAGCAAAATCACAGAATAATAATAACTGCTGTTTTTATAGCGCTTTAACGGTCCTGAAGAATGCTTCAATAATTATTTCCTTTGAATCTCTCAGCAGCCTGCAGAAGGTTAGTGCTGCATTTTCTCTGCTTACCAGTTAAGGAAACCTAGGTCCAGATAGCTTGAGTGATCCTTCCATTGTCACAGATTCTAAATTTCTAGTGGAATTTAAATCCAAAGCTTCCTAATTCTAAATCAAGTACACATTCCTCTATGTCCCCCAATCACCTCTCTGTTTTATTGATAAGGGTCTTTTTAAAAATCACCTAGCACAATCTGTTCATTTTATAAATGAGAGCTAATATTAAAGTGATTTTGATAACCCCTAATTTTACAAATGGAATAACTGGGGCCCAGAGGGGTTAAGAAATTTTCCAAGGTCACATAGGAAGTCCAGTGGAAGGGCTGGAAGTAGAACTTATATCTTCTAACACCCAGTCTACTGCTCTTTAATGTTCCCTTCCTGTTTCAAGTAAGCTTAAAATGTAATAGAGGAATAATGTTTACACCACATGCTGGGGCGTAGGAGTATTTTAAATAGCCAAATATAGCCAACCTTTCCACTATCTAAGCTAAGGACAAAGCTCATGGCTCTCATGGATAAATGATTCCCACTGGCATTTTAACCAGCAGCCTCAGCCTCCCCCAGTGCCCAGTCTTTAGAAGAGCAGCCAGCATAATTGTGTTATCACGAGGAAAGCCAGGGAGAGCATGAGGGACACACAATCTGAAACTAATGAGGTTAACTTTAAAAATCTTCTCAGTTAGTGAGACTTTGAACATCCTCTGGCCAAACAGAACCCCTTCTCTGTGTGAAAGTGGGTGAACAAAAAAGGCTGGAACCTAGATATGGTTCAGTTAAATTGGACAGTATATCCCGAATCCCTGAAGGGGACTAAAAGTAAATTGCTTTTGGGACAAGAGGGAGGGAGAGAGGGAAAGAAAAAAAGGAAAGAGAGAAGAAAAGTTAAGAATGCTGGAGAGATATGGGAAAAGATAGAAGGAAAAGAGAGGAGAAAGAAAGGGTAAAGACAGAAGAAAAGTAAGAGGGGGAAGGTGGAAATGGGAGGAAGGGAGAAATAAGAGAAAGAAGGCAGAGAGAGAAAAAAGACAAAATGGGAAGGAAGAAGAGGAGTGAGAAGGGCAGTAAAAAGGGAAAGAATGAAAGTGGGAAAGAAGAAAGTGAGAGAATTTGGGCTAGAAAGGAAGACAAAAAGGGTTAGAAAGGAAGAAGGGAAGAAAGGGGGGTGGAGAAAGAGAAACAGGAACAGAGACAGAGAGACAGACAGACAAACAGACAGAAACAGAGAGATGGAGAGACAGGGATAGAAAGAGGTACGCCCCATATAGGAGGCACCCAGTAAATGAATGACCTGTTGTTTGATGTTTGATTAAGAATGTAAAGGCAAGAGTCAGTTTCTACCCAGAATCATTCAAGCTGTTGATTTTTTTCCCCTTTAAATCTGCTTTTCTGTTTCTCTGGTTATCTAATTTGGAACAATGTTTTAGCATTATATTCTCTTTTTGATCCAAGGCCTTTTAGTGGGCTTTAGAATTCCATCTTTGCTTAAAATGTATTTGGACTTGACCTCTTATTCTAAGTATTCTCCCTTTGCTCATCCAGGGTCTGATTTTTTCCATTGGTACTGCAGCTGCTTTTTTCTCAGTTTGATTCCCAGGAAAAAGTGATAAAATATCAACTCAAGATTTTAACCTTCTAAAATTATGGGACTTGTTTTTTTGCCTTTCCTTTTTATTTCCACCAATCGGCACAGTGTCTAGCATACAGTAAATATTTAATAAATGCTTTGATTAAATGAAAAAAAAATGGAGGCAACCTCCTGAGTTTGTTAGTCCAGGAACAGCACAGTTAGTTCCTAAAAAGGATGTCCCCTACAGCTAGTCTAGAATTTCTTGTACCACCAACAGAAGGCCACAAACTCTGCTCTGTCCTGCCAGAAGTCATGGGTCTTTAGACAGTGCAGAGCTGAGCACAAAGTGAAAAGCTGATTCAGCAATTTCACAAAATGTTTGATGTTTTGATCATCCTCCTGGGAGAGTATAATGTGGATACAATGCCCCAGAATGGAGAAGACCTGAGTTCAAATTTAACCTCGTATATTTCCTCCCTGTTTGAGGGTACAACTCACTTAACCTCTGTTTACCTCAACTTCTTCAGAGATAAAAGGTAATAATAATAATAGCACCTCCCTCCCAGAGCTATGGTGAGGATCAAACAAGCTAGTAATTGCAAAGTGCTTAGCATATTACCCAGCACATGTTAAGTACTAAATAAATATTAGCATTATTATTATTGTTATCATGAATAGTTATCACCTATGCATAGGTTTTTGCTGATTGACACTTCTGAATAGTTTGTGGTTTTTAACTTTTTTTGCAAGGAGTAAATAAACAGTTGTTTTATACTTAAAGTTGTGCATCATGGATCTTTCTTCTTTCTTTTGGGGGAAAACCCTTGACATTGGGGGAAACTAAACTTGAAGGTTTTCCCCAGGGTTCTACAACAGGATTATACAGAGCTAAAGAGTATGAGGAAAAAAAGCCTGGTCTTTCCCCTTAGGAGCCAAGTTTCCCTAGGACTGAACTCTGCTTACTTGGGTCTAGAGCTAAGGATCCCTTTAGGGGAAAAGACCCCTAGGCCATGGGCAAATCCTGTGTTGTCACACATAGGAAAATTGTCTAGGATTCAAGGGCTGTTTCCAATCCACCCTAAGAGCTTAATTGCTTTTTGGGAAGTCCCCAAATGTTTTTGTGGCTCATCTGAAATTTCCAGTAAGTATCTAGGACTCAGGCTCACCATTCCATGGCTTTCTAAACAGGAAGAATCACCATAAATTGCCTGGACCCAGGTTTAGGCTGGCTGCATTATCTAAATAAGCATGTATTAAGTGGCTATTATGTACCAAGTGCTGAGGATACAGAGATAAGAACAAAACATTCTGCCTTCAAGGAGCTTCATTCCAATCAGAGGAAATAACATGTGTATACATAAGTAAGTACACTAAATTTTAGAGACAGGACACTATTCCTGACATAGGGGGACCAGGAAAGAACTTGTACAAGAAGTCAAGTTTTGAAGGAGAATAGGGATGCTACAGACAAGGAGAAGGTGCAGAGAGAATATATTCCAAGAATGGAAAGGTCCAGGGGCAATCATATGAGAAATGGCAAATAGGCCCCTTTGGCTGGACCATGGAGTTAATGGGAGTAAAGTGCAACAAACCAGTGAAAGGTGGTGGGGATATGAATCACTTGTTTGGGGTCATGGTCCCTTAGGCAGTCCAGTGAAGCCTATGGACTCCTCAGAATAATATTTTTAAATGCATAAAATAAAATAGGATTATAAAGGAAGCCAGTTATGGTAAAATACCTAAGTGTCTGCTTACACACACACACACACAGAACCACACACATATTTCTTGTTTAAACAAGTTCATGGACCCCAGGTTAAGGCTGCTCTATTGGGAACATGAAGCTCAAGCTTCTTGAACAAGTACAAGGTCAGCCCTGTTTTTTAGAAACATTATTTTCCCACAGCTATTTGAAAGATGGATTAGATGGGAGAAGGACTAAAGGCAGGGAAATCAATTAGGAGACTAATGCAAGACAATCCAGAATGAGATTAGTGGACGTAGGAGTAGAAGGAATCCAGAAAAGAGATCTATTGTGGAGGCAGAATTGATAATACCTGGCAATTCATGGGCTATGGAGGGTGAGGAATAATGAAGAATTGAGAGTGATTGCAAGGTTAAGAATGTGAGTGCCTGGAAGAATGGGGGTACCCTGGAAAAAAACTGGGATGTTGAGGGTGGGGAGGGACTGGTTTTGAAAAAAAAAAAACTGATTTCTGTCTTGCACATGTCGAGATGTCCACAAGATATCAAATTGGAAGTGAATGAATAAATGAATGAAATTGCACATATTATTATATGCAATGTACTATTATGTGCCAATCACTGTTCAGGTTACAAATATGAAAGGGCAATACAAGCCCTGCCCTCAAGAAGCTTATATTCTCAAGACAATACACTAAGTGAATGGAGCTATAGAGAAGTAAACAAGCCCACAAAGTGGTTAAGATCTTATTCCAAAAAGGGGGGAAGAAAGGGAGGAGAGATTCAGGAGGCTTTGGGCAGTGAGTAGAAGAGTCCTGAAGTTAAGGGTAATTTACCACAGATTCAGGTAACAATATAAGAGCCTCCCAGAAACCTGGGGCAGCACAGATCCTCCTGGGATGAGGCTGCAGTGTGGACAGAACTAACACCTACTTTTCTCTTAAGTTTCCCAAAGAAGGGAATTCCATAATATTCACTAGCAACCCTGCTTGATGCTTTGGGATGTGGGCATGGCCTGTGAGAACCACCTTTGAGTAAAAACAACAACAGAAAATGGATATTTATACATTTCCAAGGAACAAAAATTCCCAAAGTAGCTGTAGCATATGGGTACATGCTCTCCCCCACCGTTTATGAGGGCTTTACAATGTATTCTAACTGCACATTCTAATTACCGTATGTGATTCCCAGCAATTACCCAAATTAAATATGTTGATATAATTACCCCAATTACAGAATTGTACAATAGTTGAGTAAAAACCCTCATTTGGGGAGGAAAATGCAAAAAGGAAGCAGCATCTGAGGCGAAGTCTGAGGTTGTGAAGCCCCAAGAGGGAACATTGCCTAACGGACAACTAGAGGGCTGGGAGATGGGCTATTGAGTATGTGTGCCAGGCCATTCTCCCACAGCCAAAGGGAAAGGCTGGGATTCAAAAGTCAGCCTGAATTCCTAAAGCAATCTTGAGAGGATGTGGAATTCTCAGCAGATATTTCCATTGAGCTTTTACATAAAATACAAAATCCCATCTTTATCTCAGCCCGATAGAGATAAAGATATCTTCCCTGATAGAGGGAAGGGATGGGAGGTACTGCCTTTAACCACTCAGAGCCAGGAAGACTAGTGATTTAGCTGATCGTGGAGCTAAGGAAAGCAAGAAGCAGGTCAGGCCCTAGGCCAAAAAAAAAAAAAAAAAAAAGTGAATCAATCAAATCAATCAATTAGCAAGACCAGGGACATATTAAAAAATATATATAATTCCTGTCCTTAATAATACCTTTTATTTACACAAAGCTCCCTCCTTCATTCGATCATTTGTTCATTCTTTCAATAAGCATTCATTAAGAATAAATAAAATAAAAACCTAAGCACTGCACTAGAACATGGTGATACAGAAACTTAAAAAATGCATAAACAAAAATAGTCCCTATCCTCAAGAAACTTACATTGAGCACAGAATGGCAAATATGTGTGTGTGTATGAATGTGTAAATATATATGTGTATATAGATACAGAGATAGACAAATAGACATATATAGATAACAGATATACAAACAAATAGACAGGCACTCCAGTAACTGAGACTATCAAGGGAGTTTCCCTACAGGAGGTTGTACTTTGGCAAAGCTTTGAAGGAAGCTAGGAATTCTATGAACCTATAAATCCAAGGCAAGGAGAGGGGAGATGGAATGTCCCACACAGGGTCAGTTTGCCTAGAAAGCAGATGATATGAAGAATAGTAGGATGAAATAGACCTGAAAAGGAAGGCTAGAACAAAGAAGAGTTTGTTTTATTATCCTAGGGAACGGAGGAAGCCACAGGAGTTTCTTGAATATTTAAGAATATTCAAGTGCACATATCTATTAGCTTTTAATTTAGGACCAGCATTCAGATAAGAGATGAAGACTGGGAGTCATTTACATAGAAATACTGATGGGCCCGTCGGTGGTACAGTGGATGGAGCCCTGGGCTTGGAACCTCTCCCTGAATTCAACTCCAGCCCCAATGCTTACTAGCTATGTGACCCTGGGCAAGCCATTTCTTTGCCTCAGTCTCCTCATCTCTAAAATAAGCTAGAGGAGATGGCAAACCATTCCACTATCTTTGCCAGGAAAACCGTGTTAGAAATGATGGAAAAATGACTGAACAACAAACTGATTACCATCCATGAGAGGTGGTCACAAGAAGAGAGCCCAGCAAACTAATAAGTAGAGCCAAGATTCAAATCCTTATACAAAAATACAAGTACTCTGGGGCCTTACATAGAGTATCTTATTTGATCCTGAGTTGATGTTTATATAGCACTTCCAGATTTGCAAAGCACTGAAAGTTATCAACTGATTGATATTCTTGGAAACAGGGGTTATTTTAGCTGTTTAGAGTGATTTGACCAGTATTTAAGGTAAGATTCCAACTCAAGAAGTCTTCATGACTCCAAGTACAATGCTCTATCGACCTCCTATTCTAGTTAACTATTATTTAATCTTCACAACCACCCAAAGAGGTAGGTTAGTATAAATACTGTTATCTCCATTGCTGGGAGGGGGAAGTTGAAGTGGTTTCCCTGAGGCCAGCCAGCTACAGAATTTACATTCTAGCTGAGGAAACCCAACTAAGGCTTGTATACTACAAATAGGAGGACAAATAAGGGCAAAAGAGGGTTCCAGGAAGGGAGTGATCAGTGTGGATCAGAGGAAAGCTTTGTCACAGAAATGTGATGCAATGGGAAGTCAGCAAAGTCTATCCAGCACTCCCATTGTGCCTGTCTGGGCTCTTTTCTCTTTTTTCATTGCCTCTTCCTTCATTACTACACCCAGAGCCTGGGGCTCTGCTGATCCAACCTGACCAAGTATTTATTCTTCCACTCTAAAGCAAAAGGAACTTTCTTTAATAAGGAAATTTAAGAAGGCAATAAATAAATCTCAAATGGTGGAAACTCAGGCACTGAAGCACCTTAGTTTGGAGAACTACTGTGATGTAGTAGGGGTCCTTTGGCATTCTTCAAAGCAGGTTACATAGGTGACCACCTTTTCCACCTGGAGAGGACAGAGAAAGAATGAAGGCCAGGGAACACATCTTTGATAAAGGCTGAATAAAACACAGATAAAGTGCTAACTCTAGTGTGACTGAAGACTTGGTCTGATTAAACAGGACTTTTTTTTCTTTTACTCCCTCTCATTTTTTTATGCTACCACTATGGTTTTATTAATACTATTCATAGAACATGCTATAGCTAAAGTTCTCTGGCAAATGTCTTTCAACATGTCTTATTCAACTTTGCATCACCCACAGCACCCAGCACGGTGCGCCAGGCACACTATACTTGTCAAAAAATACTTGACTGATGGGTTGACTAGCAGCAATTGGTTTTCCACAAACTTGGAGATTATGCCTCTTCTACAGGTAACAGTTCAGTTCTGTTACCATCAGTTTTTAAGGGAATGGGGATCCCCTCATACTCCAAACTTGATAGGAATATCACATCAATGGAGAAACAGATTCACTGGCCCATAGAGAGAATATACAAAGACTAGGGAATAATTGTAATCTATTTCCCCTAGATGCAAAACAAAAGGAAATAGGCTTTACAGAAATAGGAGAGATTTAGGGTAGGTAGAAGGCTTGACTAACTCCCCTACAATAGAGGCTGTGAGACTCACTTGAGGTGGCTTTAGTCTGCTTCTCTGGGGAGGTATGAAAAAACTATATGACTGACCTTTTAATTAAAGTCCTACCCTGCTCTGGGAGTATTACATTGTGCATGTAGATACTCACACTCTCTCTTACTCGCTCTCTTCCTCTGTCTCTGTCTGTCACACACACACACACACACACACACACCACTTAGCTTGTTTTGGAAGAGACTGAGAGGCAGGTGGGTGATATAATGTGTGGAATGTTAGGAGGATCCAAATTCAAATCCAGCCTCAGACACTTATTTACCTGTGTGAGTCTGGGCAAGTAACTTTTTTTGCCTCAGTTTCTTCATCTGTAAAATGAGCTGGAGAAGGAAATAGCAAACCACTCCCTTATCTTTGCCATGAAAACCCCCAAAATGGGGTCACAGAGAGTCAGACACGACAAAATAGCTCAACAACAAACAATAACAAAAGCAAATGAAGAGGAAGGAAAACGATGACAAAGGAGAGACCAAAGAGTAAGAGGAAAAGTACTTCTTAGGCAAAGGAAGAAATATTCCAGACCCTGACTCCAGACTTTATGGTATCAGGATGAGAGTATTCCATTAACTTACTTAATCAACTGAGCCCAGGTTTTCACTCCTTATTCAAAAGATGGAACAATTACTTAAGCAAAGGCAGTATCCTTGGATGGGAGATGGAAGATGACAAGGAAGAGCTTCTGAATATGTTGCTATTCTCTGGACTCATAAAGCGATGATCAGTTGGTCCTCCGAATACAAGGAGCTATAGAGTATAGGCTTAGTTCCCAAAAAGAGATACAATATTGTGGGGCTCTAGAGTAAGAATCAGGGAGTCTGAGCCCAATTACTGGCCCTGCTGCTGATGGCCCGGTTTTAAAGCAAGTCAAGTCACCTCTCAGGGAGGGTAGGTCTAGGTGATTCTTAAGACTCCTCCAAGCTCTGACAGTCTATGGTTCGAACAAGAGATAGCAGCCAGCAGACACTTCCTCAAAGGACAAATAACCAGGGATATGATTTGACTAAAGACTCAATACTATGTTAGTTAAAAATATAGATAATACCAGTTAATGTCCCCCACAGAGAATTAGAAAATTTATAGGAATAGTGTTGTTGTTTATATTTCTACACCCCCAAACTAATTTATATAAGTGGTTCTGCCTAGATCACTAGCCAATATAAATGAATGTATTTTTTTT
>JAJPUD010006829.1:0-17617 GCA_023553655.1 Myrmecobius fasciatus
CACACACACACACACACACACACACACACACACACACACACACACACCAACCACCTGATCTATCTGTCTTCCCCTCCCCTGTATGTGCAAGTGGAGCTGATCAGATTTGTGTTTTTAGGAAACCAGTGGGATGCTCAATTCCAGTGCCAAAGTGCCCATCCTGAGTCACTGTTATGTTCAGGTGAGAATTCCAAGCAGCACCTGGAAACTCTCTTCAATCTATGCCAATGCAATCTAGATTAAACTACTACTACTACTACTACTACTACTCTACTGCTACTGCTACTACTACTCTACTGCTACTACTACTACTACTCTACTGCTACTACTACTACTACTACTGCTCTACTACTACTACTACTGCTACTACTGCTCTACTACTACTACTACTACTACTGCTCTACTACTACTACTACTACACATCGCTCACCCTCTTTCCTCTATCTGCTCCCAGTCCCAATTCTCTTCATAGCCAAAGAGTTTCTGAGTCCAGCAGACTTTACATTAGCTCCCTTCTGTCTTCGTCTTTCCATTCTGGAGGATACCTCCTCAGCTCAGACTCATTTGTCACCTCTCATGTGACCTCCAGCAGCTTCCTGTCTTTCCTCTCTCCAGCACATCCTACACTCAGCTGCCCAAATCATCTTCCTAAGGCACAAACCTGACCCTTTCACTTCCCTGCTCAGAATTCTTGAATGACTTTCAAATGAGCCACGGGGATAAAAGACCAACTCCTCAGCTCCTTTCTTGAACTGCCAGGTCCTACCTACTAGTTCTCCTTTTCCTTCCTGTATCCTTCACCTCTGGTGTCCATGCCTTTTCACAAGCTGCACCAAAGGTGGAATGTTCTACCTCATCACCTCCACTTCTTCCAACCTCTAGCTTCCTTCAAAGCAATTTTCTCATATTACCTTGGACAGGATGCCTAATTTCTGATACCCCCAACCCTAGTGTCTGATTTATTATCAGTTCATCTGCTTCATTTCCCTCAGTAGAAGAAAAACTCCTCAAAGGCAGCTTTGTTTTTAACTTGTCTTCATCAGAGTAAATGCATTATGCTTCAATGTAAACACTTAATAAAGGCTTGGACTGGACTGCTTATTAACAGATATTTTTTCCTTGTAGAGCTGAGAAAGATCAACCTTGCAAATGGGGGAGATCGCTGTGCTGGAAGAGTTGAGGTTTACCATAAGGGTTCCTGGGGCACCATCTGTGATGACTCCTGGGACCTAAATGATGCTCACGTGGTGTGCAGACAGCTTGGCTGTGGAGTGGCCCTCAATGCCACTGTTAGTGCTCACTTTGGAGCAGGAACTGGACCCATCTGGCTGGATGATATGAACTGCTCTGGGAGTGAATCCTCAGTGTGGCAATGTCCCTCGAAAGACTGGGGTCAGCATGAATGCAGGCACAAGGAAGACGCAGGAGTGCTCTGTTCAGGTCTGTTCTGAATAAATCTACTGAATATCCAATTAAAGGGGAAAGGCCCGTGGGAGGATGAAGGCAAGTGAGAGAGAGTTACCTGAGAGAAGCCCTTGAGTGAGATTAACATAGGGCTGACCACATAGGGGCATCCTGAGCAATACAGAGATTTTTAACAATGTGGCATTGCCTTGCCCCTCCTGAATTGTACAATGCCCCAAGATCACTGACTTTTGTCATAGCAGGATCAAACTTGAGAATTGTGCTTTATAAAAGACACAGGACACCAAAGCATTTTAAAAATTAATTTATTTTCCCTCCATTATCTGTAAAAATAATTTTTAAACATTCTTTTTCTTTAAAGTTTTGAGTTCCAAATTCTATCTCTCCCTTCTTTCCCTTCCTCCTCCCTGAGATGGTAAAGTAATCAGATATAGGTTATATGTGTTTAATTATGTAAAACACTTCTATATCAGTCATTCTGTGCAAGAAAACAGATGAGATATATTTTTTACCATGCTTATCATATATTGGCCATCTAGGGGAGGGGGTAGAAGAAGGGGGGGCAAAACTGGAACACAAGGGTTTACAAGGGTCAGTGTTGAAAATTTATCTTTGCATTTGTTTTGCAAATAAAAAGCTTCAAAAGGAAAAAAAGAAACAGATGAAAAGGAAAAAAGGAAAGGAAAAAAAAGAAAGAGGAAAAAATAGTATGCTCAATCTGTATTCAGTTCTTTCTCCGAAGATAGAGAGCATTTTTCATCATGAATTCTTGTCTTCGAACATTGTATTGCTGAGAATAACTAAGTCATTCACAGTCATCATACAATATTATTCTTACTATCTACAGTGTTCTTCTCTTTTTGCTCACTTCACTTTGTTTGTATTTTTACATGTCTTTCCAAGCTTTCCTGAAATCATCCTGCTTGTGATTTCTTATAGCACAACAGTATTCCATTTCAATCATATACCACCACTGGCTCAGTCATTCTCCAATCAATGGAGATCCCTTCCATTTTCAATTCTTAGCTACTACAAAAAGAACTGCTATGAATGTTTTCATTCAAATATGTCTTTTTTTTTTTTTTTTAAATCTCTTTGGGCTACACCACTAGCAGTGATACTGCTGGGCCAAAGGGTATGCTTCAGCATAGTTCCAAATTGCTCTCTAGAATGCTTGGATCAGTTCATAATTCTACCAACAATGCAATAATGTCCCCATTTTCCTACATCCCCTTAAACATTTCTCATTTTACTTTTTTTTTGGTCATCTTAGCTAATCTGATAGTATGAGCTGGTACCTCAAAATTGTTTTAATTTTCATTTATCTAATCAGTAGTGATTTAGAGCATTTTTTTCCATGTGACTATATTTATATAGTTTTTTCATCTGGATATATCCTTTAACTTTCATTTACACTAAAACATTTTTGTACAAATATAAAATCATTACAGAATGAATTAAGATGTGAATGAAACCGTAGGGTGATTGTGGTGATCCAAAAAAGATAGGAAAAAGAAAGAGCTTTTGTTCTTTTGTTTCATTTTCCAGACAGGAAGGTAGAGAAATTTACACATTCAAATTGTCCTTTCTAGTTGATGACATTCAGGATGTTCAAGTCCCAGTTAACTTCTGCAGTGATGGAGCAACTTCATAGGAAAGGAATCACAAGGGGTTAAGAATCACACAGCCTTTAGACAAATAATTATATCATGATAACTGATGTACTCAAGTGTGAGACTCCAAACACTCCTAATGGATTTACACTCCATCCACATTGGCATTCTCATTAGGAACTCAATCAGAAGATACTAAAGAAGCTGTAATAGCATATTAAGTCCATTCTACTTTAAAGGAATGGCCAGAATGATCTTTATCCAGGGCTGAGAGGTGAGATAAATCATTATTTCAAGAGACCTTTGGTCCTTGAACAGGTATGTAAAGCTTGAGTGTAAGCAAATTGACCCCTGTGAAGTAACTCAAAGCTCGACACACTAATAAACTGTAGAAAATAAAGTAGGAAGATCATATAACAAAATACCAAATCCTGTCTTAACAATGTCAACGTAAACTTGAATATTTAACAATTTCATTGAAAGGCAGACAGGGCTGCACTTCAAAAGCTTTGTTGGAAAGTGAGGTTCTAGATTTAAAAAATTCAATACAATTGTTTGTAGATTAGCAGGAGGCAAAATGAGGTCACAGAGAGTCAGACACAAGTGAAAAATGATTTAACAGCATATGAAGTTAGGAATACTATTATTATAGCTAATAGTTCCTAATTAGGGAAATTCCTAACATTAAGGCAGAACTTTGGCTCTCTGACATAATTTAATTTTGTGCTTATCTTCAGCTAGCCTCTGCCCTCTTTTGTTGTTGAGAATACAAATGAGATAAAATGTTTAAGTTGTTTTTTAAAAAGCAAGCAGAATATATTACAATATATGAAGAAGGGAACTGGAGGAGACAGCAGACCCTTCTGTGCTATATATAAATGGAGAACAACCAATATCTTTGAAATGAAACAGACTTTTCAGTGTTTTAATAACAACCTCTTTTCATCATTGCAATAGAACTACCACCTATGGACTTTACAATTTAAATACCTGTGAGGAAGAGGGAGAATGGGTGGACTTAATCAAATATTTGTAAGTGAGAACTGAAAATCTTTCTCTGACAGATGAATAGATCAGGAATGGGTTTTGCCAATGTTTATTCTTTCTGGGTTTTTGTAACTCCTCTTTCTCTTGATTTTCTCTTAGCAGTAAATGAAAAAGGGGGAGAAAAGAAACAACAGCTAGCCTGGATGACAAGCTATTAACAATTTTGAAGTCATCAGATGGTTGATGTTTCAGTAAAGGACACTGAGAATGAAGGGTTGGATAGATGGGAGTGAAAGCCGCATCACTAAACCCCAGAAAGAAAAGAGTATCCATGTCAGCAGTGAGATCAGGAAGCTTGGAAAGGATGAGGCTTGAGAAGAGCCTGCTGTATGTGCTGCTGAACAACTCACAGGCCACTTTTGGGAGTGATAAGGTCCAATCTAGACTGCTAGGTGCTGAGAAGAAAGGAAGCAGGGACAGTGTAGATGGTAGGGGTCTCCATAATGTGGCCAACAAAAGAAAGTGAGATGAGAATTAGGATGATATCTGAAAGACATTTTAGGGTCTAAGGAAAAACTAAAAGATGAGGTAGACTTGGGCAAGACTGTAGTGAACAAGAATAGAAGTGATAATTAAAGGAGATACTGCTGATTAGGAAGCGAGGGAAGAAGATAAACATTTATATAGCAACTACTATGTATCAGAAATCAAGCTAAGCCCTGTTTTTGTTTTTACAAATATCTTTTCATTTGATTTTTACAACCACCTTATGAGCTGGGTTTTGCTATCACCTCCATTTTACAGCTGAGAAAACCAAGGCAAACATAGGTTAAGTTATATGCTCAGGATTGTAAGTAGCTGAGGTCAGATTGTACACAGGTCTTCCTGATTCCAGGCCATCAGTTAATCAATCATATTACCTCATATGCCTCTATACTAAGGAGTCAAGAGGTTAAAAAGGAGAGAGAGGAAATGATTGAAGGGGTATTCTTGTAGAGAAGGTGGGAAGAGATCCATCAAAAGTAAGCATAGATGGGGTTGGACCATTTTCTTAATGGTCTTTTCTCCATGATACTAGTTCTGGTTTTACACAAAGCCATATGCACAGTATGACAGACAAGCATAACATACATGTACACACATGTTGACATATTCATGGAGAAAAACACAGTCTGAGTACAGTAAAACATATATGCAATACATGGGCACATATACAAACATATAATCTACCATATCCAATATAAATATGCATATTAAAATCTGACTTGAATTAAAATGATTATATGCCTGCATGTTAACATGTAAACTTGGCTAACACATAAAAAAGAAATAAGCATGTCCAATGATTGTTTGACACAAGGCCACTGTAATGAGAAACATTTCATCAAATTATCTCCCACTTTTATCTCCCTCCTCCTTAGCCACGTAGGATTTTCTGCTGTAATACACAGAATTAATAAAGTAAGAACCAGGAAGCCTGTTCCCATTTATATCATTAATAATCTGTAACCTAGGAACATGTTCCTGAAAAGAAACAGTTTCCTTAAGAAACGCCTGGGTCAAATTGGTAATACTCTGGTGGGGAGGAACAGAGAGGGACCCTGTATCTCCCCCTTTTTAGCAAGAGAAACTAGAAGTTTGGGGGACAAGTGGCACTCAGGATATAAAAGACCTCTCCAAGTTCTCTCTGTATGTCTCTATCTCTCTCTTTCTGTCTCTATTTCTCTGTCTGTAACTCCCCTCAATGACTTGTGGCACATCTATTTTTTAAAAGATACTCCCCAAGATGCATGCAATTTCTGTTTGTGATTAAAGCTTCTCCTGACCTTGTATATGTGTAAATAAGTTTTTGCCATGTTAGTAACAAATGAAAAGTCTTGTTTTTCACACACTTGTGGCTTTTTGCTGTCCCAATTTCAGTCTAGCGGACTTTGGTTCCTATGACAAACACGAAGATGTCCAATATCTAGTAACTTCTGCCTGAACACTAACCCCAAGTCACATAGACATTGAAAACCCTGGAGAGAAGGATTTGGTTCTGGGGCTGTTATGGCTTTGGTGACTTCTCCTGCAATCCCAGGAAGAGTATACTCAGAAGGAGAATGGGAGGAGCCTATCTTGATGACCCCAAAGAAGCAAAGGGAGGGAATCACCTAATATTTTATGTATCAAGATACTTAAATCACATTTTTCTGCAGAGGTCATGTCTCTGAGGCTATTCAGTGAGACCAACACCCAGGCCTGTGCAGGACGACTGGAAGTCTTTTACAATGGGACCTGGGGCACTGTTGGCAGACACAACATGACTGCAGTCACTGTGGGAGTAGTCTGCAGGCATTTAGGCTGTGGGGACAATGGGATTCTTGACCCTGCTCCTACAAACAAGGCAAGTTCCAGAATCATGTGGGTCAATGGTGTTCAGTGTCCTAAAGGGCCCACCTCCCTGTGGCAGTGTCCATCAGATCCATGGGAGAAGACACCATCCAGCACAAGAGAGGAGGCCTGGATTACATGTACTGGTGAGTGCCCCTTGGTCTGTTCACAGATTTCATGAAATCTATCCTGTTTCTAATCTCATATGATACACTTCAATTCAACAAACTTTGAATATGCTTTGTCAGTCACCCAATCAAACAGCATTTATTATGAGCTTACTATGGGCCAGACACAGTGCTAAGGAACTTGCAATACAGAGGAAGATTTTTAAAAAAACAAACAAAAAAGAACCAACCAGTTTCTGTCCTTAAGGACATTCTAATGGAGATTGGGGGAGAGATAACACGTATCAATTAGATAATACACAATAACGATAGATTGGATGGCAGTCATGTGGGGAATGGAATTTGCAGCTGGGCACGAGCTAAATCTTCAGTTTAGGGATTTTAAGAGTCAAAGTCTGGGAGGGAAAGCAAGCCAGGCATGGGGAACAACCCGTGCAAAGGTGGGAGATGGGAGTACATGAAAGAGGAAGGGTGAGTTGGCCTGTATGACTGGAACATAGAATGAGTAGAAAGGAATCAAATATTAAAAAAAATGAGGAAGATAGAAAAGCATCAAAAAGGGAATTTCTTTAAATAGCAAAGGACCCTGGACATAAAAAAGCGACATGCTACTTTACTGAGCAGCAAAAGATGGTGGTCTGACATGATCAGACCTACACTGTGGAAAAAATCATTTTGGCAGCTGATTGGAGGGTGAATTGGCACTTGGGAGCAACTAGAAGATTGGTATAATAGACCAAGGGATAAATGATGAAGATCTGAATTAGGATATTGATTGTATTGGAGAGAAAGGACATATGTGATTATAAGATTTGGTAACTGATTGGCTAACTGATGTGTGTGTGTGTGTGTGTGTGTGTGTGTGTGTGTGTGAGAGAGAGAGAGAGAGAGACAGAGAGACAGAGAGAGAAAGAGAGAGACAGAGAGAGATAGAAAGAGAGAAGGAAGAGAGAAGAGAGACGAAAGAGAAAGGAGAGAGAGAGAGACAGAGAGAGAGACAGAGAGAGAGACAGAGAGAAGAGAGAAGAGAGAAGAGAGAAGAGAGAAGAGAGAAGAGAGAGAGAGAGAGAGAGAGAGAGAGAGAGAGAGAGAGAGAGAGAATCATATAGAGAAAGGCCGGGGGGGGGGGTGAGGGAAATCATAGCAAGGACAACATATAGCAGCCCAGGAGAGAGACTGAGTTTGTATAGGTAGATCTGAGAATCATTTGCATAAAGAAAGTCACTGAACCCATGGAAGCTGATGAAGTCCCCAAATGAGAGATTTATAGGGAGAAATAGAGGAGGAAGCAGGGTCTTGGGGAACACTTACTGTGAGTGAACACACTGACAACCATGCCAGTCTCTAAATTGTAGGTGGCCAGAGCCAAAGTAGCTGGAAAGGGTTAGGGTTAGTGAATAGCATTAGGAATACCTTGTTACAGTGAGAGTTTAGGTGAGATTTATGCTATTAGGCTGGCATAAATTTATGGTGAAAACAGTGTCATGAAGGTCTCATTTCATCCAGCAATATATGAGTAAGAGTCAAGAAAAAGAATCCAAGGTGGGTTTTTGGTAAAATGTGATGGATGATGGATAACTGAGCTAGGGATTCAAATATAGGAGATAGGGCACTTGAACTGAGTCATCAAGAAGTAAAGATTGGGAAAGGGGGAGAATATCATCAAAGGAGAGATCGCACTTGAGATAATCCTCCTGGGTGGTGGTATTGGAGGTTAGAGTGGGAATCAAGGAAAGGTTTAGTAGAAATAATGCACAAGGTGAGATGGAAAGATAAAGGAAATTAATTATTCTTGATCACAAAAATGAAATACTCAGGGGTGATGGTGAGATGAAAGAGGTGATCATTTTTGTGTTGTAACTGAAGGAATGAGGCAAAGTTAAAGAGTAGAAGTTCATGGGAGCTGTGTAAATTGAGGAATTGGAAATTTAGGATTTTTGAGGGGATATCAATATATTGATAGAGAAGATGAGAAAGATTGTGAGCCAGGCAATGAAGTTGGGAGAAAGAAAGATGACTGTTCAAGGACTCGGAGTATATAATAGCTATAAGAATCTGAACTGGGGGATGATGGACTGCTAGGGTTACTTAGCAGGCAGGATAAGGAGAGTGACAGCATTCTCTGTCCAATGATTTGTGGGAGATGGGTGACAGAGTTGTGAAAAAATAGAGAATTCATTAATTTGCCCCTTTCAATGTTAATGTGTGCTCAGGAGAAAAAATAGGACTTTTAAAAATAGGATTAAGAATGTATAAAACCAAGAAGAAACCTTATATGTATTATATAAATGAAGAAATGATGGTGATATTTCCAATAAAATCAGAGGTTAAGTATGGCCAAACTTGGTCACAAAAAAGAGACTGGAAATTCCCCTTGTTTGTCCTGTATGGAATGATCAGTGTGGAATTTTATATATAACATCAAAGTTTTTCAATGTGTTGGTTCATTTTGCTGAACTTTTCTTAATTAAAAAAAAAAAACTTCTTGTTACATGGAATTGTTCTCTAGAAAAGGAAGCTGAAGGTGAAAGACATCTGGGTGAAGGACAAATGGGAAAATGAAAGTAATAAACAAAGAGAAGAGTGAATTCTAGCCTAGAAAGACAAAAGGTTCCAAGTTCAGTGCTCTCCAATATACCTTATTGAGTAAGAAATATTCCTGAATTTCTCAATCAAGAGGTTCTAGTGGACTTTGGAGGGAGCACTTTCCATTTAATGGGAGGGAAGAAAGCCAGATTGCAGGAGGGTGAGTCCATGGAAGATAGTGAAGAAGTGGCAGTAGTTATATGATTAACTGTGAATGAAGAGGCTTTCTTTTGGGATAAGGGACACCTGTGCATTAAAAAAGGAGCCAAGAGAAAAGGAGACATTGAATATGTATTATTGGGATGTGAAGAACGAAAGGGAATGTCATTAATGGAGTAAGGGAGTTGCAGGGGAATAGGAGTAAGAGGGCAAAGGGGAAGGGTTGGCTCTAACTAGTAGCTAAGCCACCTAATCTTTTCAGGCTACAACAAAAATGGGGAGAAAGAAAAATACTTTCAACTTTATTCTTTTTTTTTTTTCCTGAGGCAATTGGGGTTAAGTGACTTGCCCAGGGTCACACAGCTAGACCATGTTAAGTAGCTGTGATCAGATTTGAACTCAGGTCTTCCTAGCTTTAGGGCTGGTGCTCTATCCATTGCACCACCTAGCTCTCCCTTTATTCTCCTTTTTACTCAACACTGATGGCCTCAGGATCTACGACTAGCTCAAGATATTTGCAAAAAACAACTCTTTCTTTAGAAAAAGCTAAGTTGATGCCTGGTTAGCCACAACAGGTTAAAATAAAAAGCTATGAGAATATCTGTATTGTTTACAACACCTATCTACAAGTCACTAGAGAAGCTGATTCCTCTCTTGATAATGGAATTTATTTTAATTGCTTCTTATATTAGAGTGATAATATTCATTACTATTTGATCAGAAGGTACATTTCTCACCATTTAAAGTTATAGCTTGGGAAAATTACAACCAGGAATAATTGGGAGAGGGGAAGGGGCTATTTGTGCCGTTTACACATTCATTCTATACTTGGCTATCTGATTGCTTAAATGAGAAATGTGAGTCTATACATCCTGGTCACTAGTTCCCTGCTTCCGGATTTCTGCTCACTGGAGGAAAAAAAGAGAGCTACAAAGGCACAGAGGTTCTAAGTTAATCATCAAACTTCTCTTGTTGACCAAGATGTGCTCAGCAAGGGATCAAATGCTTTTGGATACTCAACAATTAGTTTATTGGTATTGATCACAGAAATGGAAATAATTTGAAGTTTCAAATAAGCTAACTAAAAGTTAGGGAAGAGAAGGGAGAAGGTGTCCATCTTTGTGTTCAAGGTTTTTTTTTTTTTTGTGAATAGAACCCAGTTTAATCATCTTTTCACAATATGATACAGTAGCTAGCTCATTAGCAACATTATTCATTTGCAGGAAGAACATAAATTAAATTTTAAAACAGAATAGATTAGAAAAATAACATGCAACTCTTTGGAAAGATTCCCTATATTAATCCTTGAAGTAGTACTCAAGAGACAGCAGCACTCTCTTACCCCACTCTACCTCCTATACTTCCCCTAGTGGTCTTTCTTTTTTTTTTTTTAAATTTAAATTTTAATTTTTTTGTGTGTGTGTTCAAGTTTGAAAGACAATCAGCATCCATTTGAAAAATTCAAGAGAACTAAAAATTTTCAGAACTTGGTAACCTTCCATTTCACATTCAAGCCTTTTGAACTCTCATGTAAATGGCTATGAAGGGGGAAAGGCAGAGGAACAAAACTGAAAACTAAGGGACGATGTCAATCTCTCTCTCCTACTTAGTCATATTCTTGGCTATATCATTTTCTTCATTATGTTTATCTTGCCAGGCTTCAAAGCACACACCTGTAATCTTCACTATGGAGGACGCTAAGGCTGGTAGATTGAGTTTGGGAGAGTCGAGTTAAGGCAGATCAAATTTCCACAATAAATATGGCATTAGGTTGCCAGCTTGGATAAGAGATTCAAGTAGATATGGACAGATAAAGAGAGACATAGATAACAGATGAAGACAGAGATATATAAGGAAATATCTATTTTCATATATCATCTATCTTTATATCTCTATCTTATCTATCATCTAAGACTTTCTTTTTCTACATTGACATAAATAGCCATCTGGCCAATAATATGCAGTTCATAAAGTTAAGTGTACTTAGTATCTTGGCATGGTGTGTGCTAAGCAGTGTTGGAAGCTAAGATTTGTAGGATTAGATGATCCTTACAAGACTACGGAGTCCACCCTCCCCATTTTACAAGGGAAGAAACTATAGCTAATAAATAGCTAAAGTGGGATTCAAACCCAGGTTTCCTTTTTACCGCATACACCTCCCCCGTTGTAAATAATACAAATAAATCTAACTATTAGAACACAAGCACTAGGATGAGAAATGTGGCCCCTTCAGGGAAGTCTGGGCATATATAGCTTATATGAACCCAGACTCCAGGAAAATTTATGGGAACTTTTAAAATTCAATAACTTTTTTTTTTTAAACTCCCAATTAGTTCACAATTGGACACATTCAAAGTAAACTCAGATCCAGGACGTTTGTTATTTATCATTCTAATGATCTAGGGGAAAAATAACAAAAGAAACAGTAAAACATGTCATCAAAATGAAAAAAACATATAGTAAATTAATAAAGAGTCATTAATTATACACAAGCCTAAATGTGTCATTCTTCTTCCTGGTTGGTTTAGGAAGTATGAGCCTACAAATTCAATGTCCCCATGAGGAAGCCATTTTTAACAACCTTCTAAACCTGAATCGAAGGGCACAAATTTCATCTAAATAAGGCTTATACCTCTGGGGGAGTCCGTAGCTAGTCTCGGCATCCAAAACACTGTTTCACTGTTTTTTCTTTTAAGTCTTATGAATAATTAGGCATGTTTGTGATGACAAAGTGGCCTTTAGTGCTTCTTGGGCCTTTATATATGACAATAAAAAACAGCAGAAGTATCCTTTCCTTTCAACATTTGTATAAGTGCTTTTTTCAATCCTGAACACAATTTAACACATACTGCCTTCACGGCATATAATATAACTGCAGCATAGTAACTGTCATAGCCCAAACTTAAAATTCTGCTACCAGAGCAAATTAACTCAAATGGGGTCAGGGTGGGGAATGATGATAAAGGTGATAATGCTGATAATGTAATGCTTGTGTTTGTTATGGTTCCTCCCATGCGTCCTTGAGATCCACTGGAGAAAAAGGTTGTAGGAGTTGAAGAGACTGAGAAAACAGAAAGCCAATGCATTCAAAGAGCCAGGGTAAGGAAGGACAAGAGCTGATACTGAGCAGAACCAGGAAAACAATATGTACAACAATAACATTGTAAAGACCATCAACTCTGAAAACACTTAAAAACTGTGATAAATGCAGTGACTTACTATGATTCCAGAGGAGCCATGATAAAAACCTACTAGCTTCTGGACATAAAGGGGATATCCTTAGAATGCAGACTGAGACATGTGTGTGCAAGTGTGTGTGTGTGTGTCTGTGTGTGTGTGTGTGTGTGTTCATGTATCTATGACCAAAGTTAGAATTTATTTTGTTTGACCACACATGTTTGTAGCAGGTAGCTTTTTTCTTTCTTTCATTTTGGTTTCCTTGGTGGGAAAGGTGAGATTCAAGACAGGAAAAAAAATAGATGTTTGCTTATTTTTTTAATAAAAATTTATTTTTTTAATTGAAGAGATCCAAAGGATGTACTGTCTTTAGAAAGAAATCAAGTTTCAGTTGGTATTAAAAAATGGAAAGAATCTGAGAGGAAGACTTCTAAGATCATATGTAACATCTGGTTCAATAGCTTCTTTCACCAAAAAATGTAGCAACTGTTACTATATTTTTAAGAGGCAATGGAATTTTAGAGGGATAGCGGTCATCTCTGAGGAATCTGTGAGGAAATTGAAGTTTGATTGCCATTCTGGAGAAACTGTTAATGTGATAGCTCAGAAAAGGAATAAGGGAAAGGATTAAGAAAACATTTCCTAAGAGGATTATATTTAATGCTTTTTTTGCAAGGAAGTATGAAGAAAATTTTTGAGAAGTGACATCAGCTAGTATCCTGAGAGAAGTGAACAGTGGGACTGTGTTTCCAGAATTGAGAAGTCAGATGTAATGATGCTTCTGGTGACATCAGCTGTGGTCTTTTTCATAGATAATTATATTATAAATTATTATTTGTGGTTTTATTTCATTTTTCTTACATTGTTAATAATCAGTACAGTCAATAACCCTGTGCTTATTTAAATTTAGGGAGGGACACAGAGAATTTCTAGATTTTATAGAGTTGAGAACTAATTGTTTAGTTAAAGAAATATTTAATTTGTCATTAATAGCAGAACAGACACTTTGATTAGAATCTAGGATGAGAATAAATCAGGAGAGCATCTTGGAATTCATTCAGAACAGCTCTCATTTTTTTATATGAGGAAAAAGGCTTGGAAAACTTCCTTTGCAGTTGACTCCACAAAGAACCAAACTACCAAATTAGGTGTAGATTGCTTTCTTCTGGCCAAAATAGAACTAGCTTATCATTGCAAACTGCATAATTCCACCATAGATGAAAAAAGTCCAGGTGTGTTTCGATATATACATGCTACAAAGAAAGGGAACATGCTATCACCACTCAAGCTGACCAAGGGGAGGTTTGGTTGGAGAGGATCTGCGTTAGACACTAGAGCAAGAGAGGATTTCTCTCAGGGGCCAAGCAGCTTTTGTGTGGTGAAGGCACACATCCCTTCCATCCTTTTTATCCAATGTACTGTCAAAGAAGGAAGCAGGCTGTGCCTTTGATATTTGTTCTTATTCCAAACACCCAAAGCCAGGAGCTTTGGCTATAATTGTGCCTCTTTGTCCCAATGACAGCCCATGGCTTCTCCTCTGATTTGGGATTTGGGGATTAGGGACCTTTTTTTTTTTTTTTTTTAATCGTATTAGATATGGAACAAGCAATGCTTTGCATTTCCAGGCAAGCTACGGCTCCAAGGAGGAGACAAGTGTTCAGGGCGTGTGGAGGTCTGGCACGAAGGCTCTTGGGGTACAGTGTGTGATGATTCCTGGAATCTGGCTGATGCTGAAGTAGTCTGTCGACAACTGGACTGTGGCTCAGCTTTGGATGCCCCCGGGGAGGCTGCATTTGGGCGAGGAACTGGACCCATCTGGCTGAATAATGTTCGTTGTAAAGGGAATGAGTCCTCTCTGTGGGACTGCATTGCTGATCCCTGGGGGCAGGCAGACTGTGGGCACAAAGAAGATGCTGGCGTGAGATGCTCAGGTAAAGGTCAGAGAGCCTATATGGAGACCAGAAGCCTCAGCATGGGGGGTCTTGTCAGATGGCTTGGGGTAGTGAGGAGGAAAGCAGGTAGAAGGGATGAAAGGGATCTGTTACTGATACCAGAGAATATAGACATCTCTGGACACTGACTTTGACCCTGTTATCTTCAAACATCCCACTCCTGATGGAAGGAAATGAAAAGACTCTGAGATGGGCAGAAAGAGGCACTCAGGGATTATAGTCAAGTGACAGGGAGACTGTAGTAAGCAGGAAGCAGCATAGAACCTTGCTCTCTGCCCTCAAAATGCAGCTGTCCTCCTTCTTCTTACAGGTGTTCCCATGACTACAGAACCTCAGGAATTCTCAGGTATAACTCTCTTATTCTGGAGTCATTATGATGGAGTTAAAAGGAGAGAGGGGGTTCCAATAACTTGCATGGGAGCAGCTCACTGAAAATCAAGTCAGGCCTTCCCCTGTGTTCATGCCCACACATACCCCATCAACTGCTAAGTGTGTTTCAGTGTTGGGACTAATTTCTGATATATCCCATTCAGTCACTGGGGATATAGGAACATCCCTCAGATACATACCCATTTGGAAAGGGCTTCCTTCTCACTATCTAACCAACTTCAGTTCTTCTGATGACCCTTCCATAAGGAGGAGTACCTTTCTATTCTCCCTTGCAAGGTTATTGTTATTTTCCTGAAACAGGCTCCATTTCCAACCCTTCACCTGTGCTTGTATGTTTTTGAAGGACTCAATGCCTTGGAGAGATGGAATTTAGCTATTGGTGGTCTACAGTTATAAAATACTGAGCCAATAAGTGCATTTGGAATTCACATAGGAAACTCAATGTCTTTATCTGGATGGATTGATAGGCCTTTGGCTACTTGGATATCATAAGATATAGATAGGAACTATGGCATTTCATTAGGAAAACAAGTCATGGTCTCTCTCTTTCATAGGTCACAAAACCTTCAAGCTGTTTTGGATCCTTGGGGTCATCTTGATAGTACTGTTCCTGCTTGCTCTCTTCCTGTGGGTCAAGGCTAGAAGATGGACTCATCCAGTCAGGGGTGAGAACCCCATTAGGTTGCAGCTTAGGAGACCACTAGTAGGGGGTTTTCTAAGACAGGACATTCATCTTCAGATGATCAGGGACTGAATGTGGGGCTTCAGTCTCAAGGTGGTAGAGTCTACCAGAGCAGAAGGAACATTTAGGAGGTTGCTACACCAGAACTAAGGGAAGGGTATTGGATAGAACCAATGTATCAGTTCAGTTGTTTTATTGTACATGATTGACAGGAGTCAGCATGAATATATGACCTGTTGACATCTCTTGGCTGTCCTAAGATAGGCTAATAAAAGATAGGTGGCCAAAGGAGCATTTGCATACAGGAGGGAGAAGACATAGGAAATAAATGTAGAATTCTAAGGAAGTACCACATGTGGGAAAGGAAACTAGAAAGTAGACCATGAGGAAGACCAAAAGATGCCAGAGGTGTGAATATATGACAAGCTATGGGAAAAGGAATCTTTTCATTCAATGAGAGGATAATTCATTCAATCCATGATGAGCATGACAAGAATTGGTATGTCAAGGTGTGAACCATTCAATCTAAAAGTCTTCCATTCTTATTCTTTTCCCAAGTAGGGAATATTCTTCAGAATGCTGTTTACAAGAAGATGGATGTTCATAAGAAGGAGGTTGAAGACCTAAATCTATTCAGTCACCCAGGTTTGTGGGGCTCAGAGATATTTTGCTTATTTTTATTTTCAAAACATGCAAGATAATTTTTCAACATTGATCCTTGCATAACCTTGTTGAGAACAATTTTTTATAAAACAGCTTTATCATCAAAAATGTTAAAATATTTGGAACTCTAATAGTGGCAATGACCAGCCACAGTTTTAGAGGGCTTTGATGAAACATGTTGCCCATCCCATGACAAAGGGGGGGGTAGACTCTGTGTGTGTGTGTGTGTGTGTGTGTGTGTGTGTGTGTGTGTGTGTGAGAGAGAGAGAGAGAGAGAGAGAGAGAGAGAGAGAGAGAGAGAGAAGGAGAGAGAAAGAGAGAGAGAAAGTTCACTATGTCACATAGATTTTTAAAAATGAAAATTGGGATAAATTACAAGAGGAGAAATGTGTATTTTGTTCATTGAAAAAAAGAATAATCCTCAAACAAGGCAAGTGCCAAAAAAAAAAAAAAAGATTTTGCTTAGTTGGAGGGGATTCCCATGATGAGACTGACCTCCAAATGACCAGGAAAGAATAGTCCTTATCCACAGGAAGAAGTAAATCCCTGAAAAGGCCTGCTTTAAATCACTCACACCCAAGAATAGCCATCCTCTGGGTAAGCCCACAATCCATCTGGGTCCATATTTCTAACTTTGATGACGCTTCAATGATCTTGTACGAAGCCGTGGAATTAAATTGTCTTTTCTCCTAAGAATAGTTACTTTTTGTAGTATCATACACTTAGAGCTTTTTACAAATGAATACACTGAGTCACAGACAGGTTTGCCCAGAGTAACATAGCTGGTAGATGTCTGAAATGGGATCTGAACCAAGGTACTTTTAGTCCAAGCACAGGGCCTTATCATTCATTCTATGCTAGCACACTTTGAGGATCACAAAGTCCTTCACATACAATATTTCTTTCATATATCATGTGACAGAGTCTAATTTTAAAGCCCTAGAGAAATGGTAGTTAACTCATCCCTTCTTAACCCTTCACTGGCTCCTCCTAACTCTTGCCCCTGCCCTCTCATATAGCATACTTGATTTATAAAAGAAACTTGAGATAATTCAAGAGTATCTCCCACTCTCCTTCTGCTCTGATATCACTGTTGCTCATATGAAGACAAGGCTTTTTTCCTTGCCAAGGGAAATTGTTCTGCATGGATCCTTGAAGGAAGGCCAAATAACTTCTCACTCTATGTTTTTCATATTTTTGACAATATTGTAATTTTATTCAATATTAATTTTTCCCTAGTTACATGAAAAACAATTTTCATATTAATTAAAAAAAATGAGTTTCAAATTCTCTCCTTCCCTCTTTGCTCTTCCTACTTCATTGAGAAGAGAAGCAATCCTATCTAGGTTATACATGTCAAGTCATGCAAAACATATTTCTATGTTAGTCATGTGAAGGAAAACAAAGACAAAAAAGCCCCAAGAAAAATAAGGGAAATAAAGAAAAGGTATGTTTGCTCTGTATTCAGACTCATAAGTTTTT